>PVHY01016556.1:0-26521 GCA_004024945.1 Uropsilus gracilis
GGGGGGGGGGCACACCCTATCAGTATTAGTGATGTTGAGCAGTTTTTCAGATGCCTATTAGCCATCTACATTTCTTCTTTGGAGAAGTGTCTTTTAGTTCTTCTCCCCATATTTTGACTGGGCTTTTTGATTTGTTTTTGTTAAGTTGTGTGAGTTCTTTGTATATCTTTGTTATCAGACCCTTGTCACTTGTATGGAGGGCAAACATTTTCTCCCATTCAGTTGTTTATTTTTTTGTTGGTTATTGCCTCTTTGCAGGACTTAAATTGTGTTTTCTGACCTTGAATGTAACATGCAGCTGCAATACAGTAAAACTTGTGACCATAGTTGGAAAAGTATATATAATAGGTAAGTAAAACTAACTGATTTGAGGACAATTGTTTCAATATTTTAATGAACATTCTTTCATGATACATGAATCTTACAAAGGAAAATACAAACTGAGTGTTTCCAGAAACACGATACTAGAATAATCTTTGTTAAATCAGATATATGATATCTTAAGCAATATTCAGATGACAACTTAAAATTGATATGTCTACATATCAATTTTGTCATATGATTAGGATCATAATTCTTAATATGTCTCACTTTCTATGGAATATCTGATCACTTTCTAGTAATAAAATTTTAAATATATATTAGATATTAAATTCACAAAGTAATATCTTCAACATTGAGAAAAATTCTCACAAGCAAATCAGAAAACAAGCCAGTAGAAAATATCCAAAATAAATAAATATGCAAAGGCATGAAAATATTACCAAAAAATATATATAATATCTAAGCCTACTAATTTAATAAAAGAAACAATGACTGAAACAACTAGGCTCCATTTTAAGCTATCAATCCACAAACATTTTGAAAAAGGATAATCTCTATTTTCAGGAAGTATGCTTTGAAATTGACACTGTAATATACATTGAAAAGTCTATGGTTTTATCAAGTATTTATGGTCTCTAGTACTATATATCAACAGTTTTAATAGTGCATTTCAACTGAGGCCATCATTCTAATATATTAACCAGTTGGGTAAACAAGTGTTGTCTATTCATCAGGAAATATGTTGCTTAAAATTAGGAAGTTAATAAGAGATTTCAGTGTTAATGTTGGTAAAATAGAATGTATTAAATGTCCATAAATATAATAAATTTATGCAAACATGCAAATGCACTTCTCAGAAATGCTTAATAATGTGGTGAGGTGGCCAGAAAATAATGTTAAAAATGAAAGCATGTTGCAAAGTTGTACAAAGAAAGGTTACATTTTGAAACCTATTTATAAACACAATACTGTAATATCAGTATTCTTTTTTTTTCTAAGAGATCAACTTTTACAATAATTCTGGTATCTCTCTTTATAATTTCCTGCCAGAAATAGTACAGTGATAACATTAACTATACTCAGACATAAAATACTGCAATACATGTGAGTATGCCATTCATAGATAAAATTGTCAATGAAGACTCTATTTCAGAATGCTAATAGCATTGCTAAATTATCAGATTGGTTTAGGAAGATTTAAATTGTCTTGTGAATCTCATTCCACCACAATAGCTGGTCTTGCAAATGTTTATATAGATGAACGGCTTATTCTGAAGCACAGGTGTGTCCTATATGTCTAATAAAGGGTAAGGCTCAAGAGAAGTTGAAGAAATAGAGAAGAAAATACCTGTGCAATGAAAATGATGTTAAAATAAGAAAGTCACTATGGAAACAGATCAGTTGTGGCAGCAATTTGGATTTCCTATAAGCTTGGATGTTTGAAAAAAATTCTGTGAAAATAGTATATCAACATCACTTGTTCTATAAAGATGCATGACTGACAGCATTTTATTAGATTAAAATAATGAATTTTTTATTCATCTATTAATACTTCTCAATTTACTAAGTACAATACACACTTAACATTGATAATATTAAAGGATTGAAATGATTTATTTTTTCCTGGAGAAAATGATGCTTCTGGGTACTGAAGCATTGCAGTTACTACAGAAGTATGGCTGTGGTCCCTGTTTCAGAATTTTGCTCTGTATTATGTCTTCTATGAGACAGTAATATTTTTCAGGAAAATTTTGTTGTTCATCTCTGTGAGCCATTAAATTATGTCTAGCATAATTTGGTAGTAAATATATTATCCATGTATGGCTTTCTCCTAGATTCTGATAAAAACAATTTTACTCTCTATTTCGATGACTTTGACTACACTAAATTTTTCATATAAGTGGAACCTTAATATTTTTTAACTTTTTTATGACAGATTTATTTTATTTACCATAAGGTAGTATGTCAGAATGTCTTTTATAAGGCTGAGTACCCTATATGTATATGTATATACAGCATTTTGCTTAGTCAATCATTCTTTGATGGATACTGTATTATTTACACATTTCAATCATTGTTAATAATGTTGCCATGAACGCAAATATATGAACAGTTCTTCCTTATCCTACTTTCAATTCTGTTGGGTATATACACAGAAGCAAAATGGCTAATGTGATAATATTATTTGTGATTCATGAGGCTTCATAGACTTCCACAGTGACTGTGTACCATTTTACATTCTCACCAAAATTGCACACATATTTCTATTATTTCACACCTTTACCAACATTTTGTTATTTTCTGACTTTTTAATAAAAACCATCCTAATGGATAGTTGTTATCACATAGCTGGGACTTACAGTCCATGATTTAAAGCTTTTTAATGCCTTTTTATGTGCCTATCCATTCTTATCATCTTTGGAGAAATGTTTATTTCAATCATTTTCCCATTTTTGTATTAGTTTGTGTATATTTTTTTTTATGTTGAGCCAGTCAATACACTTGATGAAATAAAAATGAAGAGAATGTCTTAATATTTAAAGGAATGCTAGGACATCAAGTTAAAATGTAAGTATTTTTTGTGATGTGTTATCTGGGGTTTTATATACAAAAAATGGATTGGTATAGAATGTAAAGAAATATTTGTAAAGATGGAGAAGGGCATCCTAGAAGTATAGATAGTTTTAAGGAAATTTTAAAATATCCAGAATCAGTAATCTCTAGATACCTGCTTATCCATTTTACTGACTATAATATGTCTAGGCAACTTCTATACATTTAGAATTAAGTAATTCCTTCTTTTAGCCTTATATAGAAATTATATATACAGATATATTTTTTCTGATTAGGCATATTGGCAATGTGTATGTATATATACATATACGTGTACATGGTTTGCATGTTCTAAATCAGTGGAAAACAAGAAAGGTTTATTAGATAAAGTTTATAATCAAGAGTTTAAGAAAAAAATGAGACTTGGTTTCCTCTTTTTGGTGTGTAATAAGGATAATTGACTCCATTTCACTTGAATGAGTAGGTGGCTAAGGTTCTTTTCTCTATTTTCCCCCCATCAATTAAATTATGTCTGGGTTAGCCACCATTTGCCTAGATAGTTTAATATCAAATATTGAGTTTCTTTTCTCTATTTTCCCTCCATCAATTAAATTATGTCTGGGTTAGCCACCATTTGCCTAGATAGTTTAATATCAAATATTGAGTTATTTGACAAGTTATCTTTATTATGGAACAGAAGTCACAAAAAGTGGGGAGGGGTCAGTATTTAGAAATGTTTTGTAGATCTGTCAATGGTGATTTGCTTTAGGATAGTATTTTGGGTCTATTATTAAAATCATAGTGGTAGTATGTGTATTCCTTTCCCCATTTAGACTACTAAAAGCTATCATTACCAAGGGTGTGATATTTAATAGATCAATTATTACAATCTACTTTTACTTATTAAAATGTTAATTTAATCTAATATTATGTCACCAATTTAAATGTAATCACATCAAAAAACATTCAGCAAAAATATTCAAATGATGTTTGACCACATGGCTCGTCATGTTAACACACAGAATTAGCTACAATACATATAGAAGCAATTTCCATACATAAGAACTATTATGTATATCTTGAATCAATTCTTGGGCTGTGCAATGCAAAAGTGGTATCCACTCAACTGTGATAAAGAATTCTGTAACTGAAAACTTGAATTTTCAGCTAATTTAGCCAAAGAGACAAAAGGTGGAAAAAATTAGTGAAATAAAAGTATAAGATATTGTCATCATCCTGATATTTGTAATGACAATTTTCTTTATTCTTTTATTAGATGAGCATTCAGTAATCTACAATTTAGTTTAACTTACTTTATATAAAATGAATAATTTTTTTGCATCTTGAGTCTTTCATTCAACATGTCTGTTAAATCACCTATGAATTTTGTATAAATGTATAAATAATTGTATTTATTTTTATAATATTCTGAAATAATGAATATACAACAACTCATTTACTCTTTCTGTGATTTTTATCTTTGATGGACACTTGATGATAACTGGGTTTGACATACCATGGAGATATGACTGCATTTTTATATCCATCTGGCTATTTTTATGCATATGTTCCTGTATGGTATACATCTAAGATTGAAATTCATGGGGCTAAATGGCCCATGGCCATTAGAATGAGCTTAAAGCATTTGCATATTCAAATTTAATAAATATCAAAATAGTTTATAAGGAAAAAATAATAATAAAGATATCTCAGCAGCCTTGATGTTACTGTTTAACTGTTCTTTGCAAATATTTAGTTAATATCATTTTTTTAACTTTTTGTATTTTAGAATCTGAAGGATTTTATTTTTTTCTCATATTTCCACTATGATTGTCCATTTAGATTCTCTTTTCAGTAGTGTGAGCTTGCAACTTCATTAACCAATTTTTTATTAATTTCCTGCTGAGTTTTATGAATTCTTCATATGATCTAGATTTAGTTCTTTTACATATTTCTCTTTCATAAAAAAATCTTTGCTTCAATTTCACTACCCATCTCTAAAGCTTATTTTAATTAATAAGCCATTAGCTTTCTTTAAGATAATTATCTCTTATATTTAGGAATCAATGTTTTACTTTCAAATGCTAGTTTTGCCGTAGGAAGTCTCTCCTTTCCTCTTAGCTCTATTTTAAACATGTAATATTGAATTCCTGCTTCCGGAACTAATGACTGACAAGGTTTCACCCACTCTAGCTCCTGCTTCTGCTTGATCTCACTGATGGCGTTTTGACTGTTGATCACTGCCTTGAAAACTTATGTGTAGAAATTCTCTACCTAGGATAGCCCTCTTTTTCCAAAAAGGATTTGTATTTGATTCATCCACACAACTGTGCACAAATGAACTGAGAGCCACCTCAATCCAAGTGTGGTTTTAAGCTACTTAGTGATCCAGAACATGGATATTAACAGCTAAACTGTAGTTACAACTTCTATGGAACTTTGCTTTTACCTTGTATTTCTGACCCATTAACTGGTAAACAAACCAATGTAACAAAACAAACAGAACAGCATCTCCACAAAATCTTTCCCTGTAGACTGCTACAATCAAGGTACCTGGTGGTAGCTCAAATTCATACTTAACCTGAGAGCACAGTGCCAGGATCTCAGTTTTATGTGGCAAAGAAGATTTCTGTTAAATATCTCACCAGTGTTAGCACTGGGCCTTCATTTATATACTTATTACTACATGCACACACGCACGCACACATGCACATCCTTTGGGCAAAAGTGATAATGACACTTGGTGTTTCACTTTCTGCAGAGGATTTAGGTATCACTACTGGGTACAAAATTCCCTACAAATACATTAACTCTCGATATCATTAATTTCATATTTAAATAAAAAAACTTTTTTCTCGACTTTTTAAAATTGCTTATGGGGAGGATAAACTAATTAACCAAGCTTACCATTATTGAAAATACAATTTTATCATTTTTTATATCTTTTATTTGGCTACATAAAGAAAATGTAATTAGTTCTTTATTTTAACAAAAAGTTATCAAAAACAAACTTGCAAAGACATCCTTTGTTCAACCTCAAATATCTCTGTGATGTAACAATGACTTAGAGAAGGAAATCATTTAGCATAATCCAAAGTGACAGAGTGGCTCTCAAGAAAACTCCCTTTCATTAAGGTATGACAGTTTTTCTCCCCATAACGACTGGTGGCTATAAAAGAGACACACTGTATCTGGAAAAGGGCAATATAAAGTAACTGGCTCCTGGCCAGTCTAAGCTGCTTCATGCCATCAACCTCTTCACATTTGGATCCAAATTAAAATCTAATTTAGAGGGAACTTAAATTAAAAAAGCACACTTAATTCCTTCAATTTGCAGAACTATTCCATTCCATTAGGCAACTAATTTCTACCTGTCAGATTTGGAATGAAAGTGGTCTCTCTCAGGAGGAAACTTTTCACTTGTAGTAATTAGGTATGGGGAGTCTGTGATGATGCCTGTGCCTTTGATAGCTGCTTGGGTTTAGCTCTCCAAGCTTATGAACCCTTGGGTAAACTCAATTGAAGTGTCAGCTTCAATACTTGCCTGATAGGAAAGCTGAAATGAGGTTACACATTTCATAATTAAATAACACAACTACTTTAATTTTTATTAGAGAATCATGAAAGGTTACCTTATATAAAATCTAAGCGCGTAAATCCCTTTGTTGATCTATTATTCTAATAAGCTTCTGAAGGAAATCTGAAGAGGTTCTGATTGCAATTAGATAAAAGCTGGGAGAGCTGCACGTACTCAACAATATCAAAGTAATGACTAACATTAGCACACGGGGTGAGCTGTAAGTGCTAAGTTAAGCTGCTCTCTTTGCTATTATTCTTGACTTGGGCAAGGTGACTCAGTAGAGTGGAAAGCCCTGAACAGATAACCTTGGAAAAGATCTTGACCTCACTATGCTTCATTAGTCTGTAATCTCCAGAGTGATTTGTTTTCCCTCAAATTCATCAAACTTAACATTTTATATATGTACCTGGTTGACTGCTTCTATTACGAAAGCATTTATCATATTCCAGGATGAATATGAAAGTTTTTGCACCTTTAAGGCTACATAAGCCATTTTCCCCCACATTAAATGACAAAGGAAATAGTCTCAACATTATTCAAACTTCAACATAAACCATTTTCTTGCCTTTCTTTTTTCTCACTTCCCTTCTCCTCTCCCCTCCTCTTTTCCCCTTCACATCTTCCCTCTTTATTCTCTTCTTGCCTCTTTACTCCAGCTCTTTCTCTCTCCTTTTGCCCCTTCCTCCCAACTCCACCTTCCTTATCTCTTTATATCTTTGTATACACAATGTAGAAATCCTCAGAAAAAAATAGCAAAATGATCTAGGTATTTCAGGGAATTCCAATATTATTTTCTTCAGTTTATTTATTCAGGAGGGTATATGTTTAATAATGTTTACATTCAAGATGGTTATTGTTGGATATTAAATATTTCTGGTTGTGGGCTACATTTTTATGAATCAACTTATTTAATTAATAAACATTAAGACCACACATATGAATAATTTGTAGGTAGGGGTGTTTTTATATCAGATCTAAATAATATTTCCATATTTTTAAAATATAAGTTAAATAGATCTAAAACTCTGCATTGGAATATACACAGACTATTCAGACTTTAAAGTATGAAAGATTATTCACATGCCAACTGTGGTAGATCTTTATCTCAGCAGCTTTATATACTGATTCTCTGAAGGAATATGAAAAGTGTTTCATGATGTCAAGCAGCAATATTTCCAGAATATTTTTGAATAATTAATTCAGAAATATATATGATTATATTAAAATATAGATGGATTGAGTAATCCATGTCATCATATATACAATAATCTATGAAGATAGAGTAGGATGAAAAAGATGCAGTTAGGTTCGTTATCAAGCAGCAAATGGGTCTATGTTCCAAAGACAGGTATTACAATGACTAACTAGCAAATGAAAAGATGTTCAGTATGATTAATTATGAGGGAAAAACAAATCAAAACCATAATGAGATATAACCTTACATCCAATAGTGATAGGGTGTGCCCCCCCCCATTGTCTCCTGTTTAAGATTGCAGATTTCAAGGACAGGTATGCTAAAATGGGAGAATGACCTTAGCTGGAATTTCCCTTCAGGGAAATGCAGGGGGAGAAAGAAGTGAAATGGTCAAAGTGAAACAGATTTCCTGGAAGGCGGGAAATCAGGGTATATAAAGGGTGTGCAAACAAAGAGAAGGATTCAATTCAGACTCCAATATGGAGATCATATAGAGAGAGAGGTTCAATGGAGGAGAGATGGGAATCGGCCATCTTGTAAAGATGTGAGCCATGTGAGCTTGGCCATGTGTCCACTGGGGACCTGCAACCCTTGGCTGGACCTGACCCAGGCTGGCAGCATGTGTGCTAGATGCAGTTAAGGAGTTTGCAGATTTGAAATCCATGTTGGAGTTTGTTCTGCTGAGTTTGATTTGTGTCTGAAAGAGGCCGTGCAAAAGTTAGGCCTGAGAAGAAAGTAAACTTTGCTGGTTCAGCACCATGGAGTTCCTGCTACCTGAAGGTGATAAGGAGAAGACAGCGTGAAAGAAAAGGAGGAGCAGCCAAAGAAACATGCCTTCAAGCATCTGGAGATGACTCTGCCTGGACATTGGTGAGATAATCAGGACTGAGAAACTGAGGATTTTGGGGCAATCTGGGAAAAGACTTTGGACAATACTGAGAAAGGTTTTGGACAATGTTGAAGTATTCTGAGTCTTACATGTTTCTTTTGTAATCATTAGGATAATTAGGAATCACTTTGTTAGAAATAAATTAGTCTGCACTGATAGTCTTACATTGGTTTGGTATTTTGGTTGAGAAGGCTGGGGATGGTGGTAAGAACCCATGAGTGGAAAGTTTAAGCTGTGTTTTAAAGTTTTTCTTTTTAGGTCTGAAAGAGGGAAAGAAAGCAGAGAGAAGCTGGTAGCTGATGTTTGCATAACAATGGTAAAGGTGATCAGTGAAAATGCTAATGAAGAGTGTGTAGCCTGCTTTGGAGAGAGAAGCAGGCAGATAGGTGTAAACAGTTAAAGTTAAAGTCAAAGTCTTCTTTCACCCACTTTCAATAGGATGACTACTATCAAGAAATATAAATAAAAATGGTTATTGAAATTTTTTAGTGAATGGAACCCTTAACCACTATTATTGGAGAAGTAAAGTAGTACAGGTAGTATGGGGAAAAATAGTATGGTATATCCTCAGAAAGATAAAAGTAAAATTACCACATGATTCAGGATTCCAAGTCTGAGTATATATGACAACAGAAAGACTTCTAGTGTTTCCTTTAGTAGCATTTTTCTGATATCAAATTCTCTGATAATTCCATTTTGAAAAAAACTCATCTACACCTTTTAATGGTACTTTTATGAACTATATATATTTTTAAATTTTATAGTAATATTTTTTCCAGAACTTTAAATATCATTGCCTCTGGTATGTACTTTTCTATTGGGGACATTGGTAATTTATCTATTGCTCCTGAAAGGTAATCTTTTGTTCTCAATTTGCTTTTAAGAACTTTTTCTTAATTGGTGTTATTTCAGCAGTTTCCCTGTTTCAGGTGACTATGAACTGAACATTATGTCCCTGAAAGATTCATATTTTGAAGTTTAATAATCAATATGATGGTATTTGGAGTGGGGCTACTGGGAGGTAATTAAGTAATGAGTGTTGAAGAATCCTGAATGATATTAGAGCTCTTTTGAGAGTAGAGAGTCTGCTTCTCTCTGCTCCTTGCCATGTAAGGATACTAGGAAATGATGTTATGCAAACAAGAAAGCTGATATTTCACTAGACTTCAAATCTGTCTGCATCTTGGCCTTTTCAAATTCAGAAATGTGAAAAGTAAATTTTTGTTGTTAAACATTCATTCTGGTATATTTGTGATATCAGTAAGAACAAAGACATGTGAATTACTCTTAGCAAAGATACCAGACTGTGTGGTTTCAACAACAAATATTTTTTCATCCTGCTAGGGTATGTTTTTCCTTTTTATACACATTGTAAAAATGCTTAGCCATTATAATTAAAATAGATTGCTTTTGACTTATTGTCTCAATACCTTCTGGAATGCCAATTCAAATCATAGGATAGAGTGTAGAGTGTTTTACTCAGTACTTCTTGGTTTTGTACTCTGATTTTTCTATCCCTTTGCTACTCCATATTTTATTTCCAATATTTATGTCTAATTATTTTCCAGATAACTAGTTCTTATTATATTTATATATGATCTTTTTAAAATTGTCCCTTGATATCTTAATTTCTATTCTTGAAATTTTAAGCTCTAGAATCTCTACTTGATTCTTTAATAGATATACTATATCCTTTTTGGTTATTTGCCCTTTGCCAAAATCAATAATCTCTACTATTTATCACTGTGAGCATAATATATAAGCACTGCTATTTTAATATAACCTTACTATTCCTATATTTGTAATATTTGATACTGCTTTTCTTGCCTCTGATCATTCTTATCCCTATTGTATTGTTCTATCATGTGCTTAGCTTAAAAATTTGTTGAGGTAAAATTCACATAATATAGACTTTATTATTTTAAAGTAAGAAATTCAACGACATTAAGTATTTTCACATGTATTTATTTATTTCACATGTATTTATACAATTTCCACCTCTCAATAAATCCAGAATGTTTCCATCTCCAAAGTAAAATATTTATTCATTAATTTCTCCCTATTTCCCTTTCTCTAGCACCTGGGGATTGTTGATCCAAATTCTGTCACTATAGACTTATCTATTCTGAATATTTCATCTGTGCGTCTGCAGGTAGCATGTGACAATTTGTGCCTGTTTCTTTTTAATTTACATAGTATTTTGGAGATTTATTTACATTGTTATGTTTTAGTACTTTATTAATGTTTTCCATTCCATTGTTTGTATAATGCTCTGTTCATTTTTTTCACTTTCTTATTGGTAGATAGCTTGTTTGTTTCTGCCTATTGATTCATGAATAATAATACATTTAATACTTGCATTAGGTATGACTTTGATCTCTATTTTCACTTGTTTTTGTGTATACACCTAGACATGGAGAAGCCAGATCACATGTTTGTCCTATGGTTAATTTTTGTGAGGAAGCACCATATTGTTTTATGCAGTGGTTCTATAATTTTTTTCTGTCCCACCAAAAATGTGTAAGTTTTCCCCATATCCTTGTCAATGCTTGTACATTTTTCAATTAATATTATTATTATTATTACCATCACCATTTAGTGACTATAAAGTGTTCCCTCATTATGGTTTTGACTTGCATTTCTCTTATAATGAATGATGTTGATGATCTTTTAATAGGTTTGATGTTTATTTATATATCTCCTTAAAGAAAACTCTATTCAAGTTCTTTGCCAATTTTTTTTTGATTAGTATTTTTGTCTTATTATCATTGATCTATAGATGTTTTTATATATTCTGAGTAGTTTTCAAATATTTTTATTTTATTTTATGTGTTCCTTTCACTTCATGTGATGACCCTTGATATCTCAAAGTTTTAGTAAGAGCTGGTGGGGGCATCGGCGGACCTTTGGTTTTAGGTGAGAATTCTGGGACTCTCCCGGACATCTGTTCAACCCTTCTCTGATTGCGCGGAAGGCCCTACGCCTGGCTCCCTCCAGGCCCTAAGACTGGCTCCCTCCCTTCAGGACAGGAGGTGGCGAGGCCCCAGCTGCAAGTTGAGAGAGACTGTTGGTGCCTCCCACAGCTGGTTGGGGCATCAGTGGACCTTTGGCTTTAGGTGAGAATTCTGGGGGCGCCGGCGCATATAGAAATCTCAAAAAAATTAGAATACTAGATAGAGAGTACAAAAGAAAAGGACAAAACACATAGCCCAGAAACAAAGGGAAGGAATCAACTCCCAAAAAACAGCCAACAGAAGCAAGAAATCATACCGGCACAAGGGCAGAAACCACTACAGACTAATATTCTTCAACATGCCAACTAATACTAGAGCAGTTGTTGCACAATATGTGGAGCAAACCCGAAGAGAAAACACAGGAACGAAGAAAAATACAAATACTCAAATGAACCCAAAGGGAAATAATCCATCTCCAAAGGACAAACAAACTCCAGAAACCAACAAGGATGAAATCGAAGAAATGCCCTTTATGTCAGATAAAGAATTTAGACACATAATGATAAAAGCAATCAATGAGCTAAGAGGAGAAGTAGAAAAATATAAAAAGGAATATAGCAAAATGAACATCATAATTGGCGAACAGAAGAATGAGATTGAAACCCTAAATAAGAAAATGAAGGAGATGCAGTATATAAGAGGAGTGATAGAAGACATAAAAATACTAGTAAAAGCCATGAAAGCAGACTAAAAGAAACTGAAGAATGAATCAGCACACTGGAGGACACAGAAGTTGAGAGAACTAAGAGAGAAAAAGAGAGTGACAAAATAAGAAGATAGTGAAAAAAATCAGAGATCTATCAGATAAGTTAAATAAAGGAAATATAAGAGTAATTGGAATCCCAGAAGGAGAAGAGAAAGACATAGGAAATGCTAGGCTTTTTAAAGCAATAATAGAAGAGAACTTCACAAACTTGAAGAATGAGATGAAAATAGACATACAGGAAGCAAAAAGGATACCAAACTACTTCAGTGAAAGAAAAAACACAACAAGACACATAATTGTAAAACTCCCAAGAGTTCAAGATAAAGGAAAAATGAGGATGACTAGATAGAGGAAACAAATAACCTACAAAGGAAAACCCATTAGACTGACCTCAGATTTCTCTGAAGAGACACTCCAAGCAAGAAGAGAATGGAGACTCATATTCAAAAAACTCCAAGACATAAAGTGCCAGCCAAGAATATTCTGCCCTGCAAAGCTGTCCTTCCTGTATGAAGGAAAAATTAGAACCTTCTCAGACAAACAAAATCTCCAAAAATTTGCTACCACCAAACCCCCACTCCAAGAAACATTGGAAGAAGCCTCAGAACCAAAACTCTCAAACAAATAAATAGAATATACATAACAAGAAACCAAAGCAGAACTCAAAATGACCTCTAGAAAATGAACACTAGAATCCCACACATCAATAGTCACTCTAAATGTCAATGGTCTAAGCTCATCAATGGACGCAGAGTTGCAGACTGGATAAAAAGAGAGAACCCAACATTCTGCTCTCTCCAGGAAACACATCTAAAAAAAATCCCTAAAGATAAGCATAGACTGAAAGTGAAAGGATGGAGAACAATTCTACAAGCAAATGGTCCCAAGAAAAAGGCAGGGGTAGCCATTCTTATAACAGATAAAGCAGATTTCAGAATAAAAAAATTGACAAAGGATAAAGACAGACACTACCTAATGGTACATGGTTCAACTCACCAAAAAGACTTAACAATTATCAACATATATGCACCAAATGAGGAAGCACCAAGATTCATAAGACAGCTACTAGTAGAACTGAAAACAAATATTGGTGATAATACATATGTTGTAGACTTTAACACCCCACTCTCACCAAAAGACAGATCAGTAAAACAAAAGCTAAACAAGGACACAAAAGCTTTAAAGGAAGACCTAGACCAAATCGACCTAATAGATATCTACAGGACACTGCACCCCACAAAAAGGGAATACACCTTCTTTTCAAATGCACATGGATCCTTCTCCAAAATTGACCACATATTAGGACACAAGGAAAACCTGAACAAATACACAAAAATCAAAATTACACCAACTTTTTTCTCTGATCATAAAAGCATCAAACTAGAAATTAACAATGAAGAGAAAGCAAGAAGAACATCCAATAATACATGGAGACTGAACAATATACTATTAAACAAAGAATGGGTAATGGAAGAAATTAAAGAAGAAATTAAAACCTACTTCGAAACAAATGACAACGAAGACACAACATTCTAAAATGTCTGGGACTCAGCAAAAGCATACCTAAGAGTAAGTTTCATAGCAATACAGGCCCATATCAAAAACCAAGAAAAATATCCAAAGAAAAATCCCCATATCCCAACTCAAAAAATTAGAAAAAGAACAAGAAAAGCCAAAGCCCAGAAGAAAACAAGAAATAATAAAAATAAAAGCAGAAATAAATAACATAGAGACCAAAAACACTGTGCAGAAGATCAACAAAACTAAGAGCTGGTTCTTTGAAAAAATAAATAAAATTGACAAACCCCTTGCAAAGTTCACAAAGAAAAGAGAAAAAACCCAAATAAATAGAATCACAAATGAGAAAGGAGAAATCTCCACAGACACAAAAGAAATCCAAAGGATAATCAGAGACAACTATGAACATCTATATGGAAACAGATACAACATCTGGAAGAGATGGACAAATTCCTGGAAAAATACAACTACCCAAAATTGAACAAAGAAGAAATAGAGAGTCTAAATAATCCAATAACAAGCAGTGAAATTGAAGCAGTCATTAAAAACTCTCCCTAAAAACAAGAGCCCAAGACCAGATGGCTTTACAAATGAATTCTACATGACACTCAAAGAGGAAATAACACCTATACTATTAAAACTCTTCCAAAAAATTGAGAAAGAAGGGAAGCTCCCAAACACATTCTATGAAGCAAACATCACACTCATACCAAAACCAAATGAGAACAGCATAAAAAAAGAAAGCTATAGACCAATTTCCCTAATGAACACAGATGCAAAAATTTTAAACAAAATACTAGCAAATCGAATCCAATGATGCATTTAAAAACATTATTCACCATGACCAAGTGGGATTTATCCCAGGGGCACAAGAATGGTTCAACATCCGGAAATCAATTAACATAATCCACCATATCAATAAGAAGAAAAACAAAAACTATATGATCATATCAATAGATGCAGAGAAAGCATTTGACAAAGTCCAGCACCCATTTATGATAAAAGCCCATGAAAAACTGGGGATCAAAGTAACTTACCTCGACATAATAAAAGCCATCTATGACAAACCCACAGCAAACATCATCTTAAATGGGGAAAAACAAAAATCATTCCAGTTAAGATCTAGAACTAGGCAAGGATGCGCACTCTCTCCATTACTTTTTAATATTGTTTTGGAAGTTCTAGCTAGGGCAATAAGGCAAGAGAAAGATATAAAAGGGAAACAAATAGGAAAAGAGGAACTGAAACTATCATTATATGCAGATGATATGATTCTATATGTAGAGAACCCAAAAAAAAATCCACAGAAAAACTTCTTGAAATAATAAACCAGTTCAGTAAGGTTGCCGGCTACAAAATCAACACACAGAAATCAGTAGCCTTCCTATATGCAAAAAACCAAGCAGAAGAAGAAGAAATTTAAAAAGTCATCCCATATGCCATCACACCAAAAACAATTAAATACCTGGGAATAAACCTAACAAAACACTTAAAAGAACTATACAAAGAAAACTTTAAAACGCTACTAGAAGAGATAGAAGACACAAGGAAATGGAAAGATATTCCTTGCTCATGGGTGGGAAGGACAAACATCATCAAAATGGCCATCCTACCAAAAGCAATCTACAGATTCAATGCAATCCCCTTAAAAATTCCAATGACATTCTTTAAAGAGTTAGAACAAAAATTACAAAAATACATATGGAATAACAAAATATTTGAATATCAAAAAACCTCCTCTCCAAAAAAAAGAGAGAATGGAGGCCTAACTATTCCAGACTTCAAGCTATACTACAAAGCCATAATACTTAAAACAGTATGGTACTGGTACAACCACCGATAATCAGACCAATGGAACAGAATTGAGAGTCCAGAAATAAAGCCACACACATATAGCCAACTAATCTTTGACAAAGGAGGGGAAAACTTACATTGGAACAAAGATAGCCTCTTCAACAAATGGTGCTGGGAAAACTGGACTAAGACATGCAAAAAAAATGGACCAAGCCATCTCTCTCACACCATGTACAAAAATTAATTCAAAATGGATAAAAGACTTAGATATCAGACCTGAAACCATAACATACATAGAGGAAACATTGGGCAAAACCCTCCATGAAGTACAATTCAGAAATTCCTTTCTGGAATCATCTGCAAAAGACAAAAAATTGAAGGAAAGCATAAACATATGGGATGTCATCAAACTAAAAAGCTTCTGTACAGCAAACGAGACAAAAGAAAAAACTAAAATAAACCCAACTAAATGGGAAAAAATTTTCACCCTCCACAAGAGTGATAAGGGATTAATAACACAGATCTACAAGGAACTCACACAACTAAACAAAAACAAAACAAGAAGCCCAATCAAAAAATGGGGAGAAGAACTAAAAAGACACTTCTCCCAAGAGGAAATACAAATGGTCAACAGGCACATGAAAAATTGCTCAATGTCACTAGCAATCAGAGAAATGCAAATCAAAACCACAATGAGATACCACTTTGCACCAGTAAGAATGGCCCACTTCAAAAAAACAGGCAACAACAAGTGCTGGCATGGATGTGGAGAGAAAGGAACACTCTTACACTGCTGGTGGGAATGTAAACTCATCCAGCCACTATGGAAAGCAGTATGGAGAACCCTCAATCTAATGAAAATGGAATTACCATTTGACCCAGCAGTTGCACTGCTGGGAATCTACCCAAAGGAAACCTCAATGTGGGTGTGAAAGGACACCTGTGCTCGGATGTTTATTGCAGCTCTATTTATAATTGCAAGAACAAGAAACAGCCCAAATGCCCCAGAACAGATGAGTGGATGAAAAAGATGTGGTATATGTACACAATGGAGTATTAATCATCAATTAAAAATGACAAATTTGATGAATTTATGGACACTTCGATGTACCTAGAAGAAATCATGCTAGCAGAAACGAGCCAAATAGAAAGGGACAGAAACCAAATGGTTTCACTGCTATATGGTCAACCAAATGAAACTACACAAGGGGAGAGTGGAGACCAGCTGGAGCTGGTGGAGAGGGGAGGTGGTGGGTGAACTCCAGGGACTGAAATGATGTGAAATATATATAAATAAATTATTTTAAAAATCTGTTTTAGTATTTTAGTTGCCCATATTTTTGATATTCTATCTAAATATCCACTACCAAATGAAAAATCAGCAGTTATCACAATAATTTTCTAGAAGTTTTATGATTTATTGTTTATATTTAGATTATGTTCAGTCATTGTTAATACATATTGAATACTGTACTTTATTTTTACTAGGTATCTTTTTCCCTATCTTTCTGAAAATCCTCCAGTTTAGTAATTAAAAGATTATTTTTTTATCCTACATTAAAAAGGTTCCTGTTTTTATAATTTAGTGTAGTGGTCAAAACTTATTATAGCTCTGAAATTTGGGAACACCAATCCTATTCACAGGAAGTATACTATGAAGCCTCCCTAGTGATCACTGAACTCTGTGAGAAGCCCCCATACCTGGGCAGGAGCTATGTTATGAGTGAAAGAACCCTTCCATTCATTTTATCGTCACCTGATCTTAGAACAATGAGGACAGCATGGCTTCACAGAGCTCTCCCAGGTTGATGATATCTTCCTTCCTCCCATATTGACTTTGCTAAGAGACATTTTACTAAAAAACACTCCCTCAAAAAATAACAGTGTCACTGTCAAGTTAATGTATCCCTTGTGCCCCTGCCCCCCATGGGTTGTATTCCACAGGAACCTGTATTTTCCCTAATCTGTTTTTCCCTAACTTGTTTCTTCCCCTCCTTATTTTACACATTGGAAACCATTCCTTCATACTGTATTAAAATCCTCCTAGGATCTTATAGACTCACTGTATGTTTCATGCTTGCATTCAGTCCAGTCTCTGACTGTCGATTACTCTCTTCTATTCATCCTCATTCCCACGTTGGCTCCCAATAGAACTACACATTGTGAAACTTTTGAAGTTATCATTCAGTCCACTGTTTTCATCTCAGCTGATTCTTCTAGAACTAGCAAAGGTGAATATGCATCTTAAAGGTGAGATTCTCATCCCTGAATTTCTTTCTTCTTCAATATCTTGAAGTCTCCTGGTTACTTCTATCAGACATTTACCTACTGTTGCCTGGATTTTCTTTATAATCCTACAAGGAGGGTTGGTTTACATTTCTTTTTCTTCATTAGCAAAAGCAGAAATCAATAGAAATTTTGCTAATTTATTTTTTCTCTCATATTACATGCCTTATAACACTAGTATAAGTTTCTCTCCTTGGTGATACTCAATCTAACATTTCAGTGTTTACAACACCTCATAGCTATTTGTTTTATGGGCACCTGTGTTCCGAGCAGCACCTAGTGTAGCTTCTTCCAGCATTAGCAAGACTTGGTCTCTTGAAAACACTGATTTTTTTTTTTTAAGAGGAACTACAACTAATCTTTGGAGTGTGATCCTTGATTTTATTCTGGTATTATTGAAGAAAGTTTAGTAAAGAGAGTCTCCCACTTTGTAATAATTAAGAACGCTTTCCCTCCTGAGAGAAACCATATTCTCTATCCACTATTTTTTTTCCTCATAGAATATTTTTCTCTTTTGGCCATTAAATCATATCCCTTTTGAAATCAATTGGCTCATTACAGAAGTGGAACATATATTTAAAAACAGATTATCTAATTTTTTGTGTATTTTAAGATTAAAAATCAAATGTCATCATCATTCTAATATAAAGTCATTTCCTATATGAATAAGCTAGAAATAAATTTATTTCTGGCTTATTAAATCTTAAGTTTGGTTCAGCTGACAAAGAAATTTGTAGGAAGAAATGAACAGTTGGTTAAAGAGCACTCTCTTACATGAACTTAATTAACATATGAAAAGAAAACAATCTCATATATTTTTACTGACTTCTTTACATTTATTAATTTATACAATCTGTTACTTGATATGAAGCTACATTCTAAGATATTTCAGATTTTTTGCTATGACCAGGCTAATTATGCCAACTAGGAAGTTGAAAGCAATGAGAAAAAAAACCCAAACATGTTGTTCTCATCTTTGCCTTCCTTCCAATTATCTAAAGCTATCTCAAATTTCTCAGGAAGATTTGTGAGGAATGTGTGTATGTGTGTCTTGGTGTGTATGTGTAATATGATCAATAGAGAAGTTTCTATGGAGAGGAGGATACTTTTAAATCCAAAAAAGCTTGAACTGGGAAAATAATGCCAACATGTGTGTATGTGTATATGTGTATGTGTGTGTGTAAACATTAGAATAGGGACTACATAGTTACTTGTGTCTTCCTATTTAGCTTCCCAAATACTGTATAACAAGATTAGGTTATCTTCTCTACTATACTTGAAGACTTAATTATTTATGGTACAGGGTAGAAATGGTAAACATTCCTGTCATTTCCATTATAGATTGGAAACAGAGTATAGTAAAATAGAGAAATTATGAAAATAAGGAAATAGTAGTTTTTTATTAAAATAGAATTGAAGTTTTGTCACTATCAACAGTCACATCTAATGGATGAATGGGTTGGGGCATACAAAAAAATTGAAGGTAAGAGAAAATTCTTTAAAGAAAGTAAAATAACAAGACATGTTGAAATATTCATTCCTCTGATTTGTTGAGCACCTGCAAAAATGAACCACTATAACATAATGTGATTTGAATGCTTAAAAAAACCATTCCTAGCCATTTACTACTGGAATGTTTCCCCTAGAAATCTGCAAAATAGCAGTCATTCTTTATAAAATTCTGAATAAAATAAATAAAAAATAATGTCTCTCTCATTTGGTAAGGGAGTTGCAGTACTAGAAAATTGAATATGTAGTAAAATTTATTAAAATCTTTGATTTATTACATGGAATTTGTACTAACTACATGTAATTATAAACATATGTTCATGTTCATGTATACAGGGAATGAGGGAACACTGAAAGTCATGCAGCATGTGGGACTAGAATTTAAAGTGCAAGACCATAAGAAACAAGCTTTACTGGCAACTGTCCACTAAATGTCACCTCTTTCACTTCTAGTGACAAAAAAAGCAGGCTTAGTGCCTATCTTCCCACCTTTACCAGTCTCCCTCATGAAATGCTCCATTTGCTGCAGTGTGAAGAATTATTTCAAGCAGGGAGCATTTTTAGGTAACCTACTATTAAAATCTCATAGAAAAATATACTTTTCTGACTTTCAAATCACAAATTTGCAAGAGTCTGAAAGATATATACCCATTCAAATTGTGCATTGCATTTAAATTTAATTTTTGCTAGAATCTGATTCTTTCCAGGATTGTTTTGGATAAAGTCTGTATATTCATACCTCATACATTATATATCTATATAGTAATATAAAAATAAATTCAAGGATAAAGGAAATTTTCTGGTACTGTAAATGTTCATTAATGTTCATTATGAATCTGTTCTATGGACTAGAATGCCCCTTGAGAAATTATTTTCTTCCTTATTTGTTAAGATAGTGGAAAAACAAGCTTGCAAACCCATAATAGGTGTGTTTTTTTTGTTTCAGTAATACCATGTATTGATGATTTAAAGCACATTAAATAATGAAACACAGGTATAATTAACCATCAAGAATCATTCTAAAATAAAAGAAAAATTCTAAACCCATGTTGACATTTATTTATTTTAATATAGAAACACGCAACCACAAAGTATTAAAGTGACCAGACTTAAATGCATGCTTCTGAAAATGACTTCTTCAAGCGACTGATAAAGCCTGTACTAAATTAATAATTTGCTTTTCTACCCACTCTGCTATGTTCTCTGTTGTTTCCTTCCGTATTTAGTGTGGAAAAGTTAGGAAGGACAATTTCAAAAATCCTTATAGCTGTGATTTTGAATGTAAATTAGTTTCTGCTAATAATTCTCATTCAAATGCAATTTCAAATGGGAAAGGGAGTAGAAGGCTATCTTAGTTTGCTTGTGGCACTAACAAAAAATAACAAGTTGTGACAGATCAGAGTAATTTTTTGGTCACTTTCCTTATTCAGATAGGGGTACTAGGCTCCTGGGTATAAGAAGCTACAATGTTGGATAACAGTGATGTCCACAAACTTAGAATTCATGTAACCTCAGGATCACAGCTATGATGAGTTTGCTAATGCATGAGCAAGGGTCACCCTGGGAGTCCTACACTTGCCTACTCTAGAGGGTAATCTTTGTGCAGTCTGTGTGCACAAAGGCAAAGAAGACCCGCAGTGTGAAAGAACTACAATAGAATTAGTATTCATAGAGAATAGTTTCCCAATAAAGCACCCAAAATTTCTAATCCTCTCACAAATCAATGCCCAGACAAACAGAATCAGTCAAAATAGGGCCCCTGAGGCCTTTAAGTTTGCCACAAGTCTAAGGTGCTTTCTGGTGGGAAACCATGGAAGAGATTCTGAAGCAGGTCCCAGAAAGCTGGAAAAAAGGGAGATACTGTGTAGAGATAACAACCACCATCATCAAACTCCCCATGTGTCTCTGGCTCACACGTCTCTTCCAAGTGTCTCTATATGTCTCTCCCACATGTCTCTATATGTCTCTCTCTATATGTCTCTGCCACATGTGTCTCATTCCTAGTATCAGGGTGCAAGGCAGGCAGTATGGGCAGACGGAATACCTTTCCTTTTCTTCCAGAACCCACTTGCCTTCTGTGAATAGTATCACCAGGCAGCTCAGCTCTGTCCAGCACTAAGTGAAGCAGGGAACGTGGTACTTCCCCCTTTCATGGAGATAACTGTCAAAGTTTAACCTAAATTTTATAGAGGTTTAGTATCTCCAGCTCTTCCAACATCGTTATAACTTTGTTTTATACATATTAAAGTTAATTATGATTGAAATTAACCACAGAAAGAATCACTTGATACTCAGACTGACTGTCTGAAATGCAGGTAGGAGAATCAGTGGGTCATATTTTCTCCTAGAACCCTCCAGAAAGGTACACTTAGATCAAAATACAGATGAGCACATTGATAGACTTTGGTTCATGAAAGATGCTGCATGTTATTATAACTACTTATGAAGCAGAAACCCCATAGAGAGACATTTTAGCATAGATGCATGTCTGCAGTTAGAATTCAAGGACTGTCTTTACAGAACTGCAGGGCGATATTTTTTCAGGTTTTTTGTCCTTCCACCATTATCCTCTATGACTGGTACCTGTGGCATACTTCTCATGATTGCATATACCTGGCCCAATATGTGCATATGTGGTGGGCACACCTGGACCTAGGAAAAAAGGATAAAAGGTTGGTGTCACCTCAGGCTGAGAGAGTTCTTGAAGGGAGAGCAGAAGAGGAAACAAGGGGTGAGAGAACTTGAGAGAACTCCCTCAAGAGAGAGCCCTGAGAAAGAGCATGAAAATTCTTGAGGGCCTGGGGAACTCATTTGCCTCCCAGGCCCCCTGTCCTGCCCTGGCCCAGTCCTCCTCCCTGATGTGTCTGTATAACTGCTAGAACCAATGAATAACCAAGAGTCTGATGCTTGCACTTCAACTGGCATCATGAACAGGCTGCTTACATTACAGAGAGACAGTTGAGAGTACTAGCTGCCTAGAAAGGAAGATTTTTAGCCTCAGACTGGGACATGCATATCAGTGGGAGGAAGTGCTCTGAGTGTTGAAAGAAAGCACAATCCCTTTATGTGGGAGTGAGAATTGACCAGTTATCTCATTACCAGACACTGGACAATCATGGTTGTCTCCATCAACAGTTAGAACCTTTCTCTTTTCTACAGTGTTTGATTCAGCCACAATTTCTAGTCAGTATATTAGCAAATAGCTCATGTCAGAAAAATCATTTAAAAGTAACTTCAGGATGATTATTAAGAGCTCCTGTGATATGAATGTTGCGATATTTAAGCATCATAATTAAAACTCTTCAGAGTAGAATATGAGAGGCTTAAAATTAGACCAAAGTGGCATGTCTATTGCTGATTTTCATTCCTCAAATAAAGCTTTTTATCACTTAGATATTATTAGTCACTGCTAAATTAGAAATCCATGAATAAACCTGTAATAATCATTTCCAATAGAAAAGTTATTTGGATTTTTTGCTGATGCAATTTTATGGTCATTTTGATCTGATAAGTTTGTGTTTCACAGAGATTGCATGAGAAAAGATATCTTAAAATCAGATTCTCAAGATTTCTTCTTATGTATAAATATGAATGATGTAAGTATGCATTAAAAAGCAAAATTAAGAGTAAAGTTTTGACATCAATAAATGTGAGGCATGCAACTATATAAATGGTTATAAAATTGAAGATGGGAAGATTGAAAAATCTAATAAGCAATGGTAAAGTCAAAATTAGAAGTCCACTAACAATGGAGAACAGTATATATAGATACAGAGATAAAAACATAAACACTCTCACATGTGCATGTGCACACCCACACGCACTCTCAGAAACATACACTTGCAGGTAAAAACCCTCAATCAAGTAGGCATCAATTATAAGTCCAAAAACTCCATTGTCTTTTCATGATATTACTCCATTCCACATGAATTCTCAGACACATACACTTCTAGGTTAAATCCCCCAAGTAGGCATCAATTCTAAGTCCAAAAACTCTGTTGACTTTCCATGATTATTCCTCCATTCCTCAGAGGTTGTGCAAGGCTGTTCATGATGATTGATCATGCAGCAGTTGCATGCTGCTCTGCATGTTGCATTTCAGCAGTTGCATGCTGCTCCAAGAAAAGTAGAACCCCTAGGAAGTATATTTTCTTGTTTACAAGTATACAAAGTATATTTGCAATAAGAATCTATATTCATTGATGGAAAATAAAAGCAGGTAATAGGAAGATTCAGAGTCCCCCCAAAATCTTGAATACATAAAATACCAAAGTCTCCAAATCTCAAATATATCAAAGGTTTTTGCTGATGAAAGTATTATCACATTAGTCCAAGTGAATATATGCCACATATTGAGGTGTTTAAAATATAGTTTATTAAGATGAGAAGACATTAAATTGTGTAAAAATTCTTCCCATCTTAAGAAATAGTCATATATTGTTTATAAACATTGTGATAGATTGCATTTATTTTAAGAAAATAACTATTTTTGAAATTTATTTTATCCAGCATCATGCCACAAAAGTGTAATATAAATTTTTGTTCATGTTTTTAGTTGTATCTTATTAGTTTTATTAGTTTTCGTAGATTGAATTACTAGTAGCTATAACAGTGTAACAATTGAATTCAGCATTTAAATAATATGATTCTCTAGTGTGTGACCTGGAAATATTAATGAAAGTTATGGATGTGACACAGAAAAATGCACATTTCCATGTATATACAAATCTCTGTGGAGTTTAGAAAATTCATATCTCTCCAGGAAGTTCATTTATAGATACCTATCCAGGGGGTCATTTAGCCCATGTTAAGAACATTTATGCTACAATATAATCTCATTTTCACATGTATATTTCTACAAATTCAAAGAAAGAGATACTCCAAATAGTTACTGATGATTTTATTGGTGAGATAATAATAAAGAATAATGTAATTCCTAATTACTGAGCATCTTACAAGTTAGAAATCCTTTTTTCAAATCATAAAAATATCATATTTTGAGTATCTTTACTGGACAAACAGACCTAATCACTAAATGTGATTACCCATGTACTGTCAAATTCTTTACAGTATTTTTTAATTAAGTGTATTTACTTGATAAAAGTATACTAGCTCCTCAATTTACTTTGATCAGATTTCTCATTCTTCTTTAAGCTTTTCCTCCTGCAGTCTCTAAAAAATGTTCTGAACAAGTAAGCAGTAACCTCTAACTGCTTAAATCAAGTGTACAGCCTTTTTTGACTTCTGGTAATGGAGAGTAATTAATTAGGGAATAATCCTTCTGCCAATTACAATGCTATACAGAAAATGAGAGACATCTGCTGAAGGCATCAAACATTAGAAATGAAGTTTTAGAAACAAAATAAAACCAAATAGATCCACTGCCACCCCCTCAAAAACTAAACCCAAAGTAAGCTCTACACGTTCAAGGTGGTAATCCAGTAATTTATGTCTTCTAGGACAAAACAACAAAACAGTCTTAAAAAAAAAAACTCTAAAAAAACTGTCTTGAATTGACATGTTCATTATTCAGTTAAAAACCTACTGATACATAAAGAAAAAAATCATAACACAAAAATTCAAGAGAAATCAACTAATCGATGCAGTCAAAGTACCTTGATATTGGAATTTGTGAAGCAACCAAAAGAAAGACAGAGATTTGTAGAGTCCTTAGAAAGAAGCAAGCCTACTGGGTGAAGACTTTTGAAAGACATACGAATTCCTATTTTGAAAAAAGGAAATATCTATAGTGTATCAGCCAGCTTGCAATGTCAACTGCAGTGCAGGCATCAGACCTTTGGTAAGTTCGTTATTGGTTCTAGTAGTTAACTCAGAAACACCACACAGGCCAGGATCAATACCAAGAATGGGGTAACTGGAAAGCAGGTAAGCCCCATCCCCCAGGCCTCCAGGAACCTTTACATACTCTCTCTGGGCCTCTAGGCCTCTAGGCTCTCTCTCTCTCTCTCTCTCTCTCTCTCTCTCTCTCTCTCTCTCTCTCTCTCTCTCTCTGGGCCTCTGTGCAGGCTATCTCTCCTCTCTCTTCTTCTCTCCTCCCTTGTCTCCTCTCTCCTCTCTCCTATCTCTTCTCATTTTCTTCACACACTCTCTCTCTTTGCTGTGCTTCCTTTTGTGCCCCATCCTCCAGGCCTCCAGGACCTTTACATATACTCTCTGGTCCTCTGTGCTGGCTCTCTCTCTCTCTCTCTCTCTCTCTCTCTCTCTCTCTCTCTCTCTCTCCCTCTCCCCCCCTCTCTCATACATTCACACACCCCCTGGGCCAGGTGTGTACAAACATAGGGAGGTCAAAATACCCCTTTCAGAAGTAGATCAGCATGGACATGTATATTATTTTGATTTCTGTAACTAAAGGGAATTTTCCCAAACAAAATTTTTATGTATAGGAAGGAATGATGAATGCTGTAAAATTGTAAAAGTGTGAATAATTACAAAATACATTTTAACTTATTTCAAAGTATTTTGAAATTCAGGTAATCATTTAAAATAAAAGGTAATAATTATGAATCATGAGATTAATATCATAAATAGGAACATAATACATGAGAACTATAACACAAATGATAGAAATATATGCAAGTGAAATTGACTTCATGTAAAGTTTGTATTAAAGTGATATATTATTGAGGTGAGTTGTGGTCAGTTAACAATGTATAAAATAACCTCTAGAATAATTAATGAAATCTAGTTAAAATTATCAATAAAATGATAACGGAGAATAAAGAATAAAACATCTTAAAATATTCAGTTAAACCAAACAAATTACAGATTCACTAGTCCCTACACAGCACACATATTTTATCTTACATGAATTTGGCTGATATGAGTGCAAGGCTGATAATCATAAATCTGGGGTTCTGGGGTTTTTCAATATTTTCTTCCAGCCTATCCCTTATAAAGAAGCTATGTTAGTAGTGCAATATTTCCAAACTAAAGGGGAAAAAAGTTAAATCTGTCATTTAAGAACACAATGAGTATGTTGGACCCCAGTTAACATAGAAAACTCCAAAAATCGCTATACCCTAGTGTTGGTTATCTAAACAAAGAATTTTTATCAGGATTAGTATTCACTTTTTGTCTTTGATAGCAATGCACAATCTATATTTTCTATAAAAGCTGAGATGTACATTCAAGA
>PVHY01016557.1:0-26440 GCA_004024945.1 Uropsilus gracilis
AAAAAAAAATCTCTACCCTTATATATTCTTGCACTGTAAAAAAATTACAATAAACATTTGAAAGTCCAAAGCATTATAAAACTTTCCTTATCTTTCTATTGTATCAAGTATAACAGGGATCAGCAAGTCCTCTGCCTCTGTTCTTGAAACAGTTACTGGTACAAAAACTGCCCCTTTGTATGTTTTCTATGGCTGTTTTCATGCTACCAGGGCAGAGTAGAGTGTGACAGAGATGGCCTGTATTTTGACGATCTGGCTCATTCTAGAAAAACCTTGCCAACCTCTGAACTATGACAGCAATATTTCACAAGCAATTTAATTAGATCATATTCTTTTAAATCAGGAACCATATCTATCCATATCTATTTTGAAGTTGGCCTCCTTGTATTAGATTTAAAGTATTTTAGAAGCATCAGACAATCTCACTAGGTCTCTGTGACCTAGTTCATCATGTTTGAGCACGAATTATGTCTGCTTCTGTCTTCTTCCATAGGAACCTTCTGAATCTATTAAAAATGTCAATATCATGAGTAACAGAGTTCTTAAGGATCTCATTTTTGATTAGCTTGGTAATTAGTAAAATGGCCTCACCACCTTTGAGAGAAGGACAGAAATAATTACTTTAAAACTTGGAACAGTGTCTAGGTTTGGGAGTGACAAGGTAAATTATTCTACTGGGATTATCTCATTTGAAATAGTGCCAATCATGGCATGCCAAGAAAATTTCTCTCAAAAGCAAAAGGAAACATGTCTATGGTGACTGGTAAACTTATTTACAAAATAATGTCTATGCCATTTGTAGCAATAGGTACCCATACAGGTGCACACATGTGCACATATATACATGTACACATGCACATATTTCAGGCACAATGAGTATTCTAATTCATTTACTTCTTCCAAGAGGCAGAATAGTCTCTGTCTTCACTATGTTCTTCTTTTCCAGTCCACGACTGACCACATCATCCTTGGCATTTATCCTCTCCCGCTCAAATCTATATGTGATTTAGAAATGGGTGTATTTAACCTTGCTGGTCACTCTCCTGGCAATCTCCCATCACCCCTCATAATTACCAAACTCACTTCTTTTATGTTTGCTTCCTGCACAAGTGTTCAAGCAGTAACTGGGATGTTCACAAACAACTAGACGAATGATACCATAAGGACGATTCAGGGGGTGCTGTCTACCCTAGGGTGAAGCTGCTGTAAGAAGTGATAGTAACAGGGGGGTGGTAGTGATATAAGTGGTTAACCTAGCACAAGGATATTTTCTGCCAGAGGTGAGTCTGATTACAGTCTTAAAGGTTGAATAATGGTTATTCCCAAGAAAATGACAAGGAAAAGAGAGAAAGGGAGGGAAGCATTCAGACCAAGGAGCAGCAAATGCTCCGGAGTCTCACCTAGTTGGGTACTTGGTCATTGGTTCTCTATGCCTTTCCTTCTGACTGAACCTGTCTTGCCTTCCTGCCCACTGTCACACTGCCAAGTAAAGATGAATAAGGCCAAACTGATAATTGAGGAAGTGCTTTTGACCTCTGACCTCTGACCACCCCCTTGTCTTCCAGTGAAAGACTAACTCCACTGGCATGAAAGTAACAACTTTTCCAATGGTAGGAACCACAACTTCGACTTTTCCTCTACCAACCTAGCAGGGTTGGCTCACCCTGGGTGGTGCCAAGTGTAGCTGCTCTACTTCACTCTTTATCTGAATGAGATTAGAGGTCTGATTTGCCAGTCAAGCATTAAATCAAAGAACTGCCTTCAGGACTTTCCTTATTTAGGGAACTATTCTTGATAAGCCAAAACTGCATGCAGCCCACGCCCCCAGTTTTTTCAAGCCAGGTAATAGACTAAGTATGTAAGAAACTACTTCTTTCTTTTCAGAAATTTTTGGCTCTGGAAAGGAAAGTTCAGATGTCAGTGTGGTGGTTTCATAAACATCCTCGATCCTCAGTGTTAGCAAAGTCTGCAGATGTAATTTAAACATGTAACAGAATGTGTGTGGTATGTATAATTTACATGTATACAATTTTTTTCTTTAATATTCTTGAACTTTCATACATACCTTATCTTTTATTTCTAGGAGGTATTATAAAGGATATTGGGACATGATGAAAGAGAAGGCTTGCTAGATTCTCTTACATCTGATGTGCTTGTCAACTGATTAAAATGATCAGATTTCAAAATGTGCTTCAAGACAGGGGAAACAATCTTTGGAAAGCAATAGCCAAATGCTAGGGGAGGGGGGACTTGCATGGAGAGGATTTCCTGAACTGACTGACAGCCTTCTGGCCTGTGCTTCCATCAGAGGCATCCTTTGTACATAATAATGAGGATTAATTATCTGCCCATTCATCTCCTCCTTGATATCAACCATATGATAGTTATTTTAGTTTTCCTAAATCCTGGCTACAGTAGACACTCAATAAGCATTTTGGCAGGGAAGGAAGAAAGAAGGGAAGAAGACAGAAGGAAGGGAGGAAAAAAATAGAGAAGGAAGACATGGATAAGCAATAGCTCCCTTACACTGTCAATAAAGGTATGGGACAAAATAGAACATGTATTTAATTTGATGAGTCATTTTAATTGGTTAATTGGTTAATAATCAAGTATGATTTATTTTAGATTAAAATATAAGTTACAATTTAACAGTACCATGGATCTTACATAATGAAAACTAAGTGCAATACATTTTAAAAGACTCTCAATATTAAAATTAAACTAGCCCGTTGAGAATTTCATGCTGAAGAATTACTTGGAGTATTAGATCTCCAAAGAGCAAAAGGTAGAAAAAAAGGGAAACTACTGAAATGAGGTCAAGTGAATTGTTTGCATAAATATGCATGGTCACTATAAACTCCCAAAGGATTTCAGAAGCAGTGAACAAGGAAGTATTAGCAAAATAAAGCAATTCTACTTATCAGCTTTCTATACTGTGAAAACAAAATATTTTAGTGGGTCTAACTTGTAAGTGGTTCATTTAATTCTTTGTTAATTATAGATGAAGTTCTTTTTTGCCCTTCACCTGTAAATGTAAATATGTTGGTTAATCATTAGAAGACTCCCACTCTTCCTCTTTGTCTCACTCTTTAACTAAGAGAACTGTAAATCCTTGAAGTTCCCTTGGAGTTATCTTAGGTAAAGTCCAAAGTGTAAGGTAGTGTTCCATAAACCATAAACCTGGCCACAAACATACCCCTGGAAGTAGAGAGAGTCATAGGACAGTCAAGCTTCAGGAGGGTTCCTGTCCAATCTGCCTACAGGCAGCTTTGTAAAAGATTTATCATATTTGGCCTTCACTCCACTACTTATGTAGATTTTTTAAGGTAAACTTTTATTTTCACAATGTTACAGATTTACAGAAAAAATGACAGCAATAGTGCAGAGAGTCTCCAAACCCCTGAGCCCAGTTGCCCTTATTATTAAAGTATGGGTCCTCCCTGCAAGTGAATACAAAGCCACAGCTCATTCAAGCCTCTTTAGTTTTAGCCTGATGGTCTTTTTTCTGTACCAGGATCCTATGCTGCATGCCACATTGCATTTCATTTTCAATTTTTCTGACACTCCTTCCTGGCTATTACAGTTACTCAGATTTTCCTTGTCTTTGATGATTTAGCAGTTTTGAGGTCTTGAGACCTCTGGTCAGGTATTTTGTAGAATATTCCTTTATTGGCATTTTTCTGAATTTTTTTTTTTTTTTGGCATATCTGGAGCTAAGGGTATCTGGGAAGAAGTCTACACATCAAGAACACCTCCCATCACATCAGATTCAGAGAACATTCTATCGTGTGTCTTAACACTGCTGGTGTTGACCTTGATCTCCTGGCTGAGGTCGTGTTTGTCAGTTTCCTCCACAGTGAAGTTATTCCTGCTTTACCCCATTTAGATATTGTACTTGGGAAAGAAATCACTAAGCATAACTTACTCTTAGAAAGTAAACAATTATACTCCATCTTATAAGAGGCAAAATGCTGAAATTATTTGGAGTTTTTCTGCACGGGAGATTTGTTCTTTTTCTCCTTTTATTTATTTATTCAATCACATGCTTATATTAACTTAGACTTATATTTTTTCCTTTATAATTTAATTGATTATAACTCAATTCTATTTTCTTTTGTTGCTCAAAGTGCTCCATGTTTGGTCATAGTCTTTCAGTTGACTCTTGTGTCCCTTTGACGTACCCCTGCCACTGTGGCTTTTTCATTTTTTTTAATTTTTCTGACACTATAATAAACTCCAGGCACATCTTGTTTGTTTCTTCATTTCTCTAGTGAATTCTGGTTCCTTTTTTTAGACAATGGTATAGAAACCAGTTCTAGTTTGCTGGGTGTCGTTGATTCTAGTTCCTCTCTCTATGTTTGTCTACTAACTTGTCTAAATACACAGGCCTGTAAAAGTTTCTCTATGGAACCCAAGTGCATCTTGATATATCTCTGCTTATATTAAGCTAAATATAAGCATATGCAAGTTTCCATTGTGACTCTATTAATATAGCTCCTCTAGCTTTGCTGCAAAACCTCATTCTTACAGTGAGAAATCTGACTCCACAAACACTGACCATCCATTTACTTAAGTGTTCATTTCCATTATACATATACATCAATATCTGAGTTGTTAATCTGTACTCCTATGGGAAGTGACTTTATCAGCTAGAGCACATGCTTACTTACTGTTTCTTTTGTTCTTAATCTTATACTCTGCTCATTTCCAAGGTACTAAGGTTAGCACCACTTCCACCCACCAGATTTGTGAAGTTGTTTACATTTTTAACATAGTACAATTGTTTTATCACATTCTGTGTTTCATCTTGGGATCCTTATTCCCCAAGATTTTTTTTTTAATTATGTGTACATTAAGGCTCATGCTTAGTATAAATTTGCTTTGACATTAAATGTTCAATTATTTAATATCCAGCAAAACTGATAAGCCATGGAGATTTATTAATTCAACATGTATTTCCTGGGAGCCTACCTTGGGTCAGTCCTAAAACAGTGTTACTCTCGGCCTCTCCTTGCATAACAAGGATGTAGGCATCCAAGTTAGGAAACACTGACTAAGGAAAATGGATTGTGATATTTATGACCACATCTCTAAAATTCTGGTATTCTTTCAATTTATGTAACCATTCCTCCCTCAGTAGTTTTGGAACCTGCAAAAATAATTTATTTGGAGAATTGCATTTATATAAGCTTCAAATTGTGTGTGTGTGTGTGTGTTTTCTTACTGCTCTTTTGCTCTTACTGAAAAAGTAATTTAAACTTCAGGGAAGAATAATAGCTACCAAAGTCAATACTAGCTTTTGTGTAGTAGAAATGCCATTAGCACAATTTAAAGTATAATCCCTTTTGTCAATCTGGGTTTGCTGAAAACAACAATTAAGTTGCTCCACACTTGCAAGTGATCTACTATATTGTTTTTTTATGGGCTTTATTTGCTGCAGAACCACATTATCTAAGCAGCTAATGAAATTGCATGTGTAAAAGTATGCCAATAAAGGAAAGAGAGGCAAACTGTATTTGTTGCTCTTGTCTTAGTGAGTTAGTGCCTGCTGGCACTAACAAATTAACAAGTAAGACTATCTTCCTCAGGGACATCAATGCTTTCTAAATCTTCCCAACTTCAGATCACCTAAGCAAGGATGGCTTCATGCTGGTGTAAGGTTTTTCCCAGAGGGGAGTACGGCATGGTATGTCTAGTACTGTCTTAACAGGTAGACTATGGTTAAAATTTTGATAGAAACAAAGCTCCAGAGGTGTATGATTGAGTTGAAAAGCTTAAAAAAATCTATTAAAATCTTAATATTTATCTAATAGATGATGGCCCGTATCTTTTGACATCAATGCATCAAGAACTATGAGCATTTTTTGGAGGTAGAACTTTTTCTGCAGTAGGAGGAACAATGTTCCCTCCCTTGCATATTGTTCAGTATGAAAGTGACTGTCTCATGGGCAAAGGTAAACTTGGAATCCAGAGAAGGAATGTAGGTGTGGATGAATCAGGGGGGGAGGTATTATTAAGTGCTTGACAATGTTGATTATATATAGCAGAATTGTATATCTGAAGGAAAGAAAGTGATTTCTCCAAACTTTCCAAAATAAGTTTCTGTTCAGAGGAGGTGTATATATCTATTGTACAAATATTTGCTTTTGAAAAAACTAGGAGCAGTAACCAACTTAGTCAGGACAGACAAAATTTCCTGAACTGCTTTTCACTTCAACCTGGAGAAAGGAATGAGGAAAAGATTGGTTGAGCTGGGACCATGTCAAGTGGAATTCTGGTCCTGCCCCCATGAGTGGTTATTAAAGCAAAATATACCAGACAGGGGGAGAGTTTAGCCTTTAGGCGACACTTATAAGCATTATACTCAAGCTCTGAAGCTCAGATTATTGCTGCCTGGGAGAAGGGCAGGATTTCACCTGGCGAGAAGAAACAATAATCACAAATCCCAGGAGAGGAGAGGATTTAGGTTTTGAACCTAAACTTTTGAGATGTTTCCTCTTTTTTCTGGGAATTGAGTTAGGCTTGGATTCTTAGGTGGTCAGAGATCAGGGGCAGGGGCTTTGTCTGAACCCTAAATTGCAAAAGCAAGTAATTCTAAAAGCGGTGGTGAATTTCACATAACTTGTAACTGAGTCTTCTGTAAAGTCCTATTTAAAATCTGATATTAGATGTGCTCTGGGGAAGGAAGGAGAACCAGCTCCCTCCTGGAGCCTGGAGGAATGGGTGCTTCTGATGACAGAGATGCTAGTTCAGAAGAGATGCGGTCTTATAAAGGGCAGCAGCAGCAGAGGCTGATGTCCAAGAAGTAAGAAATTAACCCAAAATTTGTCCCCAAGAACAAATACTATGGCACCTTGAAAAACTTCCAGGCCTCATGGTCAGGTATTCTGTAGAATATCCCTTTATTGGCATTATTCTGAAGTTTTTGCATAACTGGGGCTATGGGTATATGGAAAGAAGTCTACACATCAAGAACACCTCCCATCACATCAGATCCAGAGAACATCCTATCGTGTGTCTTAACACTGCTGGTGTTGACCTTGATCTCCTGGCTGAGGTCGTGTTTGTCAGTTTCCTCCACAGTGAAGTTATTCCTGTTTTACCCTTATAGATATTGCACTCAGTGGAAGGAAATCACTAAGCATAACTTACTCTTAGAAAGCAAACAATTATACTCCATCTTATAAGAGGCAGAATGCTAAAATTATTTGGAGTTTTTCTGCATGGGAGATTTGTTCTTTTTCTCCTTTTATTTATTTATTCAATCACATGCTTATATTAGCTTAGACTTATAAATATTTTTTCCTTTCTAATTTAATTGATTATAACTCAATTCTATTTTATTTTGCTGCTCAAAGTGCTCCATGTTTGGTCATAGTCTTTCAGTTGACTCTTGTGTCCCTTTGACGTACCCCTGCCACTGTGACTTTTTTCATTTTTTTTTAGACCTTTCTTTATTTTTCCGACACTATAATAAACTCCAGGCACATCTTGTTTGTTTCTGCATTTCTCCAGTGAATTCTGGTTCCTTTTTTTAGACAATGGTATAGAAACCAGTTCTAGTTTGATGGGCTTTATTAATTCTAGTTCCTCTCTCTGTGTTTGTCTACTAGCTTGTCTAAATACACATGAGCTGGGAGTTATGGGATGAGGGTGTATGTGAGTGTTGGGGAGGGGCTCAGGCATTGAGGTTTTCAGAATGCAAAGATAGTAACTTAATTTCAGTTTAAGGTCACAAGTTGGGAGTGTCAGGGATATTGAGATAGACTTAGTTTTCTTCAAATCCTAACTTTTCTTCCATAGAAGGTGTACTGTAGTGTACTGGAAACAAATTCAGCATCTCATGTGAAAAACCTCGAATTTAGAGATAAAACAATGTTTTCAAGCATTTGCTACTACTGGTAGCCTGTAAGTACTCTATCTTCCTTTCTCTTCTTTGCATCAACCCAGATGTAGGTGTATTACTGGACTTAACACTATTCTCAAACCTCAAACCTCTTCTGGGAAGGTGAAGGACTAACCTTCCAATTCCAAAAAACCTTTGATTATAACTTGCACTACTGTAACAAAGGTAATAAAATATGTAAGTGGAAGTTTGCCAAATGTTTGTGGAGTACCGTACTGTTCATATGGCACTTCAAAAATATTTGATTTCATTTAAATAACATTTTCCTGCCAGCATATCTGGGTAGGTTTCTTTCTTTTGGTTTTATTTTATTTTTAAGCACAAATACATACAACAGCTTATTTCAGATGACTAGTAGGCAGACTTCAGTTCTGATTAGCTTTCTAGATGCAGCACATGGGAAAACTATTTCCATTTCCTTTTTTTAGTATCACAGATCTTGATCTCTAAACAAATATGTGAAGTGGGTCTCAAAATTCCCAGTGGAAATAAGCTAATCACTGACATTTGAGACACTCTGCTACTTGATAATAAATGCCTGGCCTCTATGCAGCCTAACTTTTCTTCTGTGAGGAATTATTTTCTTAAGTGGCCCACACATTCTGCAAACTGCCTGTTCCTTTTTTCTTTTTTCTTTTTGGTCTCCCTTTGAGTCTTGATTCGGAAATTGGTAGATTGGCATAGAGGAAGAGGTTACTGTGCCCTTGTTGGTCTGGGAGAATAGGGTTATTGTCACCAGAGGAGCACTGTAAAGCAGTGAGGGTGGGGAGAGCTTTACTAATAAGGGAGGGACCTTCCGCTTACCTCCCCTGCAAAGTGTTGATCATAATTCCTTTCACAGGTGAAGAAATTGAGGTTGTGAACATGGTGATCTAATAAAAAATATATACATATATTTGGTCTTTGTCTTCAAGTTGTGGCTCCTAAAATACTTCAAATTCCGAGTGATAAGAGCATCTTTTGTTAAAATATTTGGTCTTAGTGCCTGGTTCACAGGACATAAGTTTTGAAAATCTTTTGACATCTCTGGAGTGCTTATTTTCTGTTTGTATGCTAATAAGAGAACTGGTGGCTAGGACTAGGGACTGGTCATCAGAAATACCTAGTCATGGTTAGAGACTAGGAGCTGTCATCCTCATTCCTTGACCTTTAGGGAAGCCAGAGGCACTGGAGATGTAGGTTATTACAGGTTATTGGAGATGTAGGTTAATCACCACGATTATTTAATCAGTTATGCCTACACAATGAAACCTCTATAAAAACTTCTCATCTATGGGGTTCAGAGAGCCTGTGGGTTGAGGATGACATCAGAGTGCAGGAGGGGTAACCAGAGAGGGCATGGAGTTTTCACTACTTTCCCCCATCCCTTCCCCTGTGCATTGCTTCCATTTGATTGTTTCTAAGTTACATCCTTTATAACAGATGGGTAATAGTAAGAAAAGTACCTTTCTGAATTCTGTGAGCCTTTCTAGCAAATTATGGAACCTAAATAAGAGGACATGGGCCATTCTAGCAAATTACTGTACTCCAAGAGGGGCCCTTGGAAATCCCTAATTTAAAATGGATCAGAAGAAGTATGCAACCGGCACTTGGTATCTGAAGCAGGCCACGCTTGTGGGACTGAATCCTTAACTGTGGGATCTGATATAAGTAGCTTGTGTTGGAATTGAATTAAACTGTGTGACATCCAGTTGGTATCCAGAGAGTTGGAGAATTGTTTGATGTGCAAAGCCTACAATTGGTGTCACAGTGTTTTGAGTAAAAACAGCATACAGAAGCTCAGAAAGGTTAACTTGTTTAACTTCACACAGCCTAAGAATGAGAGCGATGATTTGAACCAAATTCCTTGGATTTTAATCCTGGTATAATACCATGTTGGCTACTCTCTGTGTTTATTTTTCTCAAAGGTTCATATTAACCCTGGTGCTAATAAAAAATGCATTTCATGAGAAATCCATTGCAGCACTTGAAATGAATTTTTGCGGGGCTAACTTTTACCTGGGAAAAATAAAGCATAAATACACTACTGAAAGTCAAAGTGAGTTTACATGGCTGGAGCACGTGTTGAGAAATGAAGGGTTCTGGTCCCGGGTTTACTATGGAATAAAAACAATACTTCTCAGAAGATATATGAGCTCTCCACCAACATTAGCACCATCTCTGTCATCATCATCATCTCTGTATTACCATGATTATCAGGCAGATGTGGCAGGTTAATCTTTCTCATGTTAATATCATCTTTATGATTTTCCTTTCACTAAGAAATTATAGCCCATAACTACCTAAGTTCAAACTTCAAATATTTTAAGCATGACTTTGACAGGATACAGACTTTTAGTAAGTAAAAACAAATATCCAACATGTATTAATGATAGTGTTAGATTACAAATTTCTTTCTTTTGATCAGTCAAATTCTTCTCATTGTTAATTTGAAAGTGGACAGCCTTCAAAAAGTCTTTGAAATAAGTTTTAATATACACTTTTCCCCACTGCCCCCATCCTAACTCCCAAAGCATTTATAGACACACTTGTTTCTGTAATAAGTTAGATCTTGTTTATGAATGTATTTTGTAAAAACAAAAGTGAGTCTTCTCACTAACTCTCAAAGTTCTAGATTAATAATCCTAGACTAACTGTATGAGTCAAACACCAGGGTTCAGACTTTGCACTACATATTATAGATCTCTAATCTATGGTGACCTCTAAGAAAACTATGGTGACCTCTAAGAAAAACTAAACTGCAATGTATGACAGCTAAGAGTAATTTTTTATCAATCTATCAATTTTAAGTACATAAACACATATTATTTTCTGAATATCAAAATAAAGAGTCTTTAAGAATCCATCTGAAACTACCCTAAAATCCTAAAATGATCTGTCTTACTCAGTGGTGGCAAAGTTTCCCTTTTCAAAGGGAATTTGATTTTTTTAAAAAGACCTTATTCAGAGGCATATTGAGTAAAAAGAACAATTAAGTTGAATTTTAAATTGTCTTTGGGGGTTAAAAACAAGTATTTCTTGAAATACATTATGATGATTTTCACTGGAAAGTGAAAATTCAGGGAATAACATGTTGGTGATATATTTTGAAAATGTTTTCACAGGTAGAAAACAGAAAACAGATTGTTATCATTTAATAAGCAACAATAAATTTCAGTTTTCCAGGATGATGTGATCAGTGAGATTTAGGAGAAAGGATAGTTGAGAGTATTTAATTTATTTTTCATATTGCCAAAAGATACATGAGTTTAAAAAGGTGAAAAAGTACTGTTGTAATAGGATTGTTGTGTGTGTGTGTGTGTGTATGTGACTTTTCTCCTACTTAAAAGGACAATTCACAAAATAAAACTCCAGAAATATTTTGAGAAATGCCAGCAGCATTAAAATATATGTATAGGTATTTAAAAATATTATTTTGAAGGTGAATGTTAATGCTTATATTAAAGTTCCAGTGTATTCATTGAAATTTTAATTTACTATTTGTTAGTCATATCTTATCCAGCAGACTTTGCAGATCATAGACAAAACTTTTCCATACTCCTTATGAAAAAATAGCAGGTTATAGATACATCTTTATAAGGGTCTCAGGTTCTCTGAAGCTCCAAGTGCTAGAGAAATACTAACTGAAATTTACCACAATTTTGTTGTTTTTTATTGGTGATATATTTAGTGAGTACATAGTCCCATGTGTTATGTTCATAAAAATGCCATCCTGAACTACTGCCAACATGCCTAGAGTGTGGCGCACATGATTCCTGAGGACAGGAAAGGGATTTCAGAACGTGTGTGTATCTAGGCATATAAGTATAATGCGGTTAGTGCACAATGGGTAGCCCAGAGACCCCACATTGTTAAGGGGCACATGCTCTAAAAGAAATCTAACCATTAACATGCACAAAGACAAAGGAAGTGACCCTTAGCGTGAACGAGTTTTAACAAATTGGTATGCTGGGTAGGAGGAAAGTAGGAGGAGGGGAAAGGGAAGAAGGATGAGGAAAAAAGTCTTTAAATAATAGGAAACTCCAAAACTTACCCATCCCCTCTTGGGTAAATGCCCAGCCAAACAGATGTGACCCAAAGTGGGGCGGCTGAGACCTGAAAGTTTGCCACATATCTAAGGTAACTTCTGGCAGGGAACCATAAAAAAGGATTATGCCAGTCCCAGAGAGTTGGAACAGGAGAGAGAAAATACAAACATCCCATAATCCACAATGAGGTCAGTGTAATGGCTGCCATTGTCTCTGCCAAGGACCAAGAGCAGCCTTCCCACCAAGAGCATCCAGATTTCATATTGCACTTGTCTTTCACCCATGTGTATTTTTTCCCAGCCTCTCCTCCAAATATCTACAGCCAGTATTACCAGGGTGTGAACTAGGGCTGAAAAAGCAAGAGCTTAGGCCCACTTGCCTTCGATGTTATATTCCCTTACCTGGCCACTCAGCTTCACCCCTACTTCCCATCAGTACCCCTACCTGGAAAGTCTGGTTCATGGCATACAAAGATTTAAAATCCTAGGCAGCTACACATAAACAGGGATAAGGGAAACGGTGCCTCTCCCTCATGTAGACATATCTACCCAAAATAGAAACTGAAATGCACTTCCCGCCTGTATAAAACCTTACTCGAGACATACAGGCTACTCCAACGTCTAATTTATTAAACAACAAAGTACCCTGTCCAACGTGTGGGTTTCTAAACATATAAGAGCCTCTGTTTCCGTCCTGTGCCCCAGTTTGCCTGGCCCCAGCAGCTGTGCATTCATGGCAATCCACTGAAGACAAATGTGGGGAAGGAATTCTCTGATTGGGACTGGAACATGACTCAACTATTTTTAGGGTTCCAGTTGTTCCACATGATGTCGAAGCTGTTGCATCTCCTTCTGTTGAGATAATTTGGGAGTGTTAGATGGCATTTTAGTCTCTGCCTCTATCATGGTTGCTGCTTTAACATAAACAAGTGCTTAGAATTCTTTCCATCAGTTTGATAGAATCTTGTTGTTTCTTCAGGTTTGGAAGTGTGTGGGGTGGGGTTAGGAATTATAAGAAAATCCATTAAAGTAAAATTGAGAAATTTAGACCATTTTCATTTTATGAGTAACACAAAAGCTAGCCTCACTTAAGGTTCTTGGTAGTTTCCACAATGGGGTCTGCTGAGTATCACTGTAATGAATGACAGTATGAGATTGCAAGGTGCTTTGTTCCCCAGGGTGCTTGTTAAAATTATACTTTTGGAACCCATGTTGACCATACAATCAGACTTTCCATGTTTTGGACCCCATAACCTGTACTTTTGTAGCAATGCTAGGTGATTCTTATTCATGCTGAACTCGAGAACCTCTATTCAGTGGGGGATGCAAGGAACCAGGATTTTGAAATTAGAGTTTTGGCATGGCCCACCCTTATTTACCTTATCCATCTAGTTTACATACTGGAATGTCACCTCTCCACCACCTACATTTGAAGAAATATTTATCTGACAAAAATAAATATACAAATAAAAATGGTAAGAGAGGACTACAGCATAAACATCTGAAAGAAACTTCATGCTTATCTTTACTGATGATTCCTTTTCTGTTAGAATGCAAATGATTGCATAGGAAAGTGATTTTGTCCAGATAACTGCAGGACATTAAAAAAAAATAACTTTCTTCATTTGCCACAAGACACAGTTCAGCACCTCCAGCTGCAACTTATTTGTGCAACTCAGAAGTCCCTGAAGACCTTCCCAGCAGTGTTGGTGTTGGTATCTGGGTTTAATACTTTACCCCTAGTTACACACCCAGGAACATAATATCCCCCATCTAATACTCAAATCTGGCCTTCAGCCAAGAGTTCCTCATTTCAGACACAGTTGAGAATGTGACCTATACAAACATGGCCACAGAATGCTTTCCAGATGCTGGCTTTTAGGTCATACAGAATGAAGACATTAAGAACATTTTAATAGGATTGTTTAGAAGACAATCTATAGTATTGTCTATGGTTTTCTTTTCCTAAATCCCTGAAGTAACTCTTTTTCTATTGTATCAAGTTTAGGCATCAATCTAGAAGATGAAAGAAACCAGTAAACTTGGCAAGTTTTAAACCATCCAAAATTCATATGGCATTCCACTGAATTTCATGTTGTAAAAACTCATTATTGTGGCTGAAAAGATGAGTTTGGTAGTTTCAAATTTTCAAACCTATGCACAGCAACTCATATGTTATTTATTTCTTAAGCACCTACTATTTGCAAAAATCCAAGGTTCATATTTTGTGAGGATGACAAAGGAAGTAGTATTCTAGGCCTTTAAGACATGTACAATCAAACTGAAATCTGGCCACCAGAAAAGACTTTAACTTTGACTTTAACACCTATAGGCGTGCTTCTCTCTATGAAGCAGGCTCCAAGCAGTTTACATTAGCATTTACCTTTACCTTTAACTAGATACACCTATTGGCCTGCGTCTCTCTCTAGGAAGCCCAACACAAATGGTTCATTAGCATTTTCACTGTTCACCTTTACCACTGATATGCAAAAGCCAGCCAGCTTCTCTCTGCTTTCTTTCCCTCTTTCACACCTAAAAGGAAAAACTTAAAAACTAGTTTACACTTTAAACTAGTTTGCCTCAATTTATTCTCTTTTAAACTCATGGGTTCTTTCCACCATCCCCAGCCTTCTCAACCAAAATACCAAGTCAAAGCAAGACTAGCAGAGCAGACTAATTTATTTCTAACAAAGTGATTTCCTAATTATTACAAAAGAAACATGTAAGTAAAACTTCGATTATTGCCCAAAAATCCTCAGTCTCTCAGTCTTCATCATCTCACCAATGTCGGCCAGTCAAGTTCCTCTCCACATGTTTGAAGACATCTTTCTTTGACGTGCTCCTTTGCCATGCTCCAGCTCCTCCATGCCATCTTCTACTTGTCCTCCAGGCCATTGAAGAAACTTCATGGTGCCGGACCCAGGAAAGTTCACTTTCTTTTCAGGCCTGACTTTCACAGGGCCTCTTCCAGACACAAGCCAAACTCAGCAAAACAAACTCCAACACGGAGTTCAAATCTGCAAACTTCTTAACTGCCTTTAGCACACATGTGGCTATCCCGGGCCAGTCAGAAACAGCCCCAGGCCTTGGCCACACATGGCCAAGCTCACATGGTTCACATCTCCATCTTACAAAATGGCTGATCCCAAATCAGAATTCAAATCTCTCTCCTCCATGACTCTCTCTATCTGACCTCCATATTGGAATCTCTCTCTTTGTTTCCACACCCTTTATATACCTTGATTTCCACCTTTCAGGAACTGCACCTAAACCATTTCACTTCTTCCTCCCTCCTGCATCTCCCTGAAGGGAAATTCCAACTAAGGTCATTCTCACATTTTATCATACCTGTCCTTGAAATCTGCAATCTTAAACAGGAGACAATGGGGGGAGGGTAGCACCCCTATCAAAACAAGGTATAAGGAAGAGGATTAAAGCTCATATCTTTCATTATATGTGAAAAAAAGGAAAGTCAGAGTGCTTCTTTCAGCTGTTTTATTTCCATAAAGGTGAGAAACACTATTGAAAGATGGTAATTTTGCCATGAGTTTCTTGTTTTGTGTGTGTGTGCACGTGAGCAAGAGCACATGCTATGAGCATATACTTTTCTCTGGGTATTTGCTTCTATCTGTTTTAGCTCCTGATTTATTTAATAAGTTTTGAAAAGGAATATTGCTTTTGAACACATATGCACTATAAAATTCAAAAGTTTGCCCAGAGGAAGTTACTATTGTCAAATCCCTGTGTATTTTTCAGAAAATACAAGTGTAATATATGTACATATTCTTTTTGTTGCCCCTCCTTAAAAAAAATAGAAACACATGATATACACTATCTTTGCTTTTACCTTGGAGATTATTTTATTATTAAAAAATGCATATATGATTATTGCATTTTTAAAAATGGTTAACTTTTATTGTACTGTTTGAATATATAATTATTTGTACTAATTCTCTGCTTAAAGTCATTTACACCCTTTCTAATTTGTTGCTATTCTTGTAGATTCCTAGTAGAACTGTTGAGTATCTGCATTGCATGCCTTCAACTATTAATGTTGTAGTTCTAATATGAGTGTAATCTTTACCATCCTCCAAAACAATCCTTTTTATAAACTGTAACTCCAGTCATCTTCTCCTTTGTTCTATACCATTGTTATATTTCAGCTTTATCTTTTTTGTTTAACTTTGAATGATAAATTTGTGGGTTTAAGGTGCAAGCTGTTGAGTTGCACTTTATTCTCAACATGTTGAAAATATTATTCCACTGTCTTCTGCCTTCCATTTCTACCATTGAAGTCAACCACCAGTATATGGTTACTTCTTTATAGATGATGGTTCTTTTCTTTCTGGATGCTTTGAGGATTTTCCTTCTGTAGTCTGATTATGATGTACATTGCTGTCACTTAAAAATATTAATCTTCTTTGAATGTGTTTAACTTTTTTATATGAGAACTAAAATCTTTGAACAATAGTTACCTGGCAGGTAACAATAGTTACTATTATTACTTAGGTAGTTTTCCCAGGGCAAAACTTACTCGTTGCACTCTGGCTGTGCTGACCCCAGTTATTTCCCCAAATGTGGGGAACTCAATAGCATAATTTATTGTAGTGGGAGACTGTGTTCACGCTCTCACCTGATTATATGGTACTAAAAACAGACATTACAGATGAATGAATGAATGAATAAATGAATGAATGAATGAATGAATGAATGAATGAGCAAATAAGCTCTTTGAATGGTAAAAGAATATTCTGCTATTTTCAATGTGAATATTGTCTCTTCTGCATCTTTTTATATTGTTTCCCTCTGGAACTCTAATAGTGATTTTGTGATCTAAAACTCAATCTATAAAACAAAATTTTAAAAGCCTTTCCAAATTTTCCCACTTCATTTTCTTTTTGTGTGGCATTCAGGGTATTTTGTGCTACACTATTTTACTTATCACTAAATCAGTTTTCAATTACGTTTGCTCTTTAACTTGAATATTGTGTTAAAAAATCCAATATTATTTTCAATTCCAAAAGTTTTCAACTGCTGTATTTTATTTTTAGATATCCTTTTGGATTCTTTCTGAAGTTTCACAATATCTTTTGTTTAATGTGTTTATTGTACAACTGACTTAACTCATGTTCCATGGAACTTCATCTGTGGTTATTGTAGAGGTTTTGGCTGAAGGTAAGTTCCTTCAGATAGAATAGACATTTATGTCTACATGACACCAGTGGGGCACTGTCAACCAACTACTACTTTCTTTCTTTCTTTCTTTCTTTCTTTCTTTCTTTCTTTCTTTCTTTCTTTCTTTCTTTCTTTCTTTCTTTCTTTCTTTCTTTCTTTCTTTCTTTTCTTCCTTCCTTCCTTCCTTCCTTCCTTCCTTCCTTCCTTCCTTCCTTCCTTCCTTCCTTCCTTCCTTCCTTTCTTTCTTTCTTTCTTTCTTTCTTTCTTTCTTTCTGGAAAATATTTTATTTCATTTTTTTAAAGGAATGTTTTTTTATTTTTTTAAATATTAAATAATTTATTTATATATAAATTTCACATCTCTGTGACCTCTGGGGTTCCCAACTACTACTTTAAAATCAATTCTAGATTTTATATAGAACATATTTGGGCTGAAAATTCCCATGAAAACCTGAATTATGGTTATGAATTCTTAGGAAATATATTTTCACCTTCAGTCTATATCCACAGGTGAGAAAAACTAGTACTTTTAAATTGACTTTCTGTGGATTTTAGCTTCATCTATTCTTACTTGCTATTGCATTGGTTTTCATTTAGTCTCTCCTCTTTGGTTGGATTCTGAGATTTGTCTTGTATTCATAACATGTGATACTTTGCACAGATGTCAAAATCAGGAGAGCAAAGTAATTGATGTTTAATATATCCCCCAGAGCAATAGCTAGATTTGGTGCTTAGTTACTTGTATGTAGTTCTTATAATTAACTTTTACCCTCTATTGATTTTTCTTGTGTGCTCATGAATGCATTTAGAAAGAGACTTATTTTTAAAAAATAATAATAAACAAAACCAGCAGCTATCTATGTTGTTTTCAGTGGAAGAGCATATTAGGCCATCCCTTCAAAATTATGTCAAGAAGCAGTTGCCCATAAACATTCTCAAGAGACAAGCTTTAGTTTCTAATTACTTCCCAAAGACACTTTAAGTCTTGCTTCTCTGAGGTACATACTAACATCACAGTAATAGGAGCAATATAGCATAGTTATAACACATCACATCAGGGAAGGTAGAGCATTTTTGATGGAAAGTTAGACATGCACCCCTGCTACCCAGTTAAAGGATACTGTGTGAGTTCCGTTCCCCCTCCCTCCCCCAGACATTTTTGGCACTACTGAAGTCCTTTGCCTGATACTATTTATATGACTATCTTTGAAGTTGAATAGCTGTATATTTCTCTATCATAATTATCTATGCATCTATCCATCCATCCATCTATGTTTATAGGCATTGGGATATAGGGATGTTCAGGAATAAACAGGCAGGCTGCTTAGAGTGTATTTGCCTGATTGGGCAACCATCACAAATAGCATGGACTTGGTGGTTTAAACAATAGAAATTTATTTTTTCATAGCTCCAGAGGTTAGAAGTCTGGGTCAAGTTCTGGAAGGGTTTGTTCGTGGCAGGAGTTATCTCTTCCTGATTTTAAGAGGGCTTCTGTCTTACTATGTATTCACGTGGTCTTTTTTCGGTGGAAGCAAACGGAAAGAGAGAGAGAAAACAAGAACTTTCTTGTGTCTCTTCCTATAAGGATCACCTATTTAGTTGGATTTGAGTGCCACATTTGTAGTTTCACTTAACCTTAATTACTTCTTTAGATGCCTCATCTCCATATGTAGTTGAGGTGGTGGTGCTGGTAAGAACTCCAACCTAAGAATTTAGGGACACACTGAAACCACAACAGAGAGTCTCTTAAATTCATTTATGAATTCCTCAGTAAGTCAGCTGGTGGGGTGGGAACATAGGGGAATATTGCAGGTTACAATCTAAATCAGTGATTGCTTGTTTAAACTTTTGGAGGACTTTGTTTTGATTACTTGATGATGTCATTGGGCCTGTATTTCATAGCAGGGTGCTTACATGCCAAAAAGTAATAAATAACCTAATATAAGGGAAAATAAGCCATTAAAATTGTATTTATAATTAATTTATCTCACCCTACAATTTTTGTATTGTTTTGTGATATTTGAAATGTATTAGTGTACCTTTAATGTATGTAAATTAGATAATCATGAATATACTTGTAATAAGGAATAAGTCTAGAATAGTGACTGCTGAGTCACAGACTCAGATGACTTATGAGAAACAAAGATAGTCTTTATGGTCTAGGAATGCACAAACATAAATCTTAAAATTCTAAAATTTGATAACAAGAATAGGTCACAACAACAAAAAATAATTCAAGAAAGAGAATGAAGAAGAAATAAAATGGGTAAACCATGCCACCCAAAAGCTAAGGGAAAGGAAAGGGAAATATTGTTATTATTTCTCAATATCTTTTAGCTGTCTCTGTTTTGTTTGTCCTGCGTATTTTTAATAATCACCTTGGCAGCATGACAGCAGTCAACCACAAATGGTAATCATGTAAGTGTATGCATTAGTTGAACATCGTGGTTTCTTGCAGAAGACTCTGAGCTGATCACAGAGTTTATCCTGAACCATCTCTGTGTTTCCTTCAAAGAAAAAATAATGTTTGGCCCTGACCCAAACATTCTCTCTATTGCTTAATTAGAGAATTGAGAAGCTGAGTTAGCTGCACTTCCATGATACTCTTAAGGTGCAGGAAAACTCTCTAATTGTTTTCTTAGAGAAGTTATTTTAAAACTTGAGGTATTGAATTCCCTTCTGAAGCAGGAAAAAATCTGTCAGCTAGCCTGCAGTAATGGTGGGGAAAGAGATTCTCTCTAGGCTTATTAAGGCTTAATGTGTCAGTCCTCCTTACCTGTCCCCCTTGAGGTATGTAGAATTTTATGTGCAGTCCCCAAATTGTCCAGAAATCAGAGCAGCCACTTCTAATCACTTCCCACGAACAGCCAGAGCTTCTTTCTCTGAGGCAACACACTGGCTTACAATGCACAAAGAACAAAGCCCTCCATTAGTACCAGGCATTTGCAGAGAATCTGAGCTGGAAAAAAGGGAGGGGAAGATTTCTGGCCCTTATGGTACCATAGAGAGACATTATGGGTTGGGGGCTGGAGTGGGAGTAGGACTCACTTTTTTTTTCTTTCTGCTAGATATTGAGAGTACAGAAATAAGTAAAACAAACTTTTCCTTCCTGGAAGAATTCAGGGGGTTCAGTAATTTTCCTGAAAGCTTTATGTACATATACATGTACATTTGGATACATGCATTTATTTTCCATGGGGAAGTACTTCATAAATTCCAAACAGGATCATGACCCAAAATATTATAAGAATGATGGTTCTAGAGGAGTTAGAAGTCTACATTGTCTATCCTTGGGAATCTTTTGATTCAAATTTCTTAGAATTAGAACCAATGGGGGCCACACAGAATGAAAACTGTGGGATTGCACACATTTTCAAGTGTCAGAGACCCTAACTCTAACTCAGTGGCCTTGCCAATGACCTGATGAAACACTTTGAGCATATGAAAGCAGTATTACTGCGTTGGTGATAGTGGTGATAGTGGTAGATTTTTGCAGACTTCTTTAAAATATTTTTTTTAATATTCACATTTCTGATTGATAGACTTCTCATAAAACTGGAAAAACAAAATGAAATCCCAGTAGAAACACTTTGAATAGCAACAGAAGACTCCATAATAATATTTTAAAAAATGTTTTTCCCTACACCTCTTCAAAGGAGATGAATCTACAATATGGGTACCCTGTGTACTGGGGCACAGATCAGTGAGAAACTGTTGTTTTCAGTTTTCTTGTTTAAGAGCATAGACTCTGAAGCCAAATTGCCTGGTTTGAAGTTCTAGTTTCTCCAGTTGTTCAATGTTTAACCTCACATTCCTTATCTGTAAAATGGGAATAATAACAATCTGTTTCATTGAGTTGTTGTGCTATAATGATCCAATAGATGTAAAGTTCTCAGAGCACTGCCTTACATGTCCAAGACGTTACAGCAATGTGTGCTCACATGCCTAGTGAGATTTGCCAAATTCCTTATACACCTCATTGTTTTTACCCTTTCGCTGACTCTACCAGGGGCTGTGATCACTGACATAGGAAAGGGATGTGACAGGGAAGATCAGAGGGGGAAAAATTCTCTTTGTGACTTCTGAGTTTCAAAAGCATAGACTCTGAGGAACTGGAAATAGGACAGAGATAATAGATTGTAGAAGATCAAGTGAGTAGGAGGAAGGTGCCTTTTTCTTCACCCCCATATGTGTACAGGCTAGAGAAGGATGAACCCTAGTTTCCATGTCAATTGTTAGGGACACTGGAACCTGAAATCAAACAAATCAAAACTCAACAAACAAACAAATAAACCAAACAAAATGACCACAAAACTTCTCACTTTAAGTTCAGAGGCATCAAGAAAACAGTAAAGTCATGTCCTGTCTCATTAATGTTCTGGGGAGTAGCAATGCCATCTGATGTGACTTGTCAGATGTGGCCTTACACCAGGGCCCCGTTATAGCCCCCCACATGGTTCCATGGCTCTGTAGAGGGGGCTGAGAGAATGGGAATGAGGTCTCCTCAACCGCCATGTGGGTGGGCAGTGATGCCTGATAAGGGAGGGCCAATGGGAGCCAGAATAACAGATGACACTGGAGGTGAAGACCAGGGATGCCCTCACCTAGGCACCCCGTAAACCAAATCTACTAGTGCTCAGATGTAATCTTAGGGGGAAAGAAAGAATGGAAAATCAATGCTGCCATTCTAGGGAAATCTGGGATTTGAAATAGAACTGAAAAGTAAAAATATCAAGGTATATCTTTTTTGCACATTTGAAATTGTAGACAGAGTTTCACCTGTTTTACCTGTTTCTTCCCTGACTCAGTCATTACTTTCCTTTGAAGAAAATGAAGTAAGTTTTGGTTTATTTAATTCACCACTGACAACACACCAGTCACCAGGGTGTGTCTCTATCACCTGTGAAGGCTCAGAAAGATAAGAGGTTGGGAAGTCAGGAGAGCTGACACCCAAGATGAGAGTCCCAGCACATCAGGAATGCAGGGGAGTGGTGTGAGTGTGCTGAGCATTCGCCATCATGAGGATGGAAAGGGGAACTTTGCTCAGGTTGCTGGACTTCTGTTAAATGTGGGAAATGGGTACTAGTCATTCCTGTAAGACTGGAATGCTGCAATCCTATATTCCCATTCTGTGTTGGCCCGGATGTTCCAAACAAGTATTCATCTAGTCTAGTGTATTTTAGGTGCTGTATAGGATGCTGGGAATATTCTTGGATGAGCAGTACATAGTCCCTATACCCTGAGTGCCCATTTCAACTTATCAAAGATATTCTCATATGTCAAGTGGACAGGAAGCAGGATGGGGGCTCAAGGGTGGAAATTTACTCAGGTTGAGGGCACTGAGCAGCTCTTAGAAAGGGGGACTTCTAGGCTGAGTCTTGAAGAAAAATGGATGGGAAAGAAATTTCTGGCAGAAGACACAGCAAAGGTCTGCAGGTGACAAACTGCAGTGGGCACACAGAGAACAAAGCATGCATCATCTCCAGATATTAGATCACTGGGCAGAGAGAGATGGGGTTGGACATGGAAGTTGGGGAAATCCTCAAAGGCTTTGATCACTGTAATTAGGAATTCAGCCTGTATTCTGGAGCTGATGTGTAACTACTGACAGATTCCTAACAAGGTAGTAGTATAGTTCAGTTTAAGTTTTTTGAGCAGTGTCTGACAGTATTAAGGGGACAGATAGGAGGGGGAGCAAAAGGGGCCAAGAATACTAATTAAAATAGTCTAGCAGTCCTCTTACCAACCAACTACAGTAAGCCCCCAGTTTAAATGCTGGGGTTCACAGATCCATTCACTACCTCCTGCTTGCAAAAGAAAATCCATAGGAGGTTTCCTGCTATATGGAAAGTCTAGAATCAGACATATCTGAACTGAGGGTGAAGGTCACCCCTCAGGTGACCTTCAACGGCTGAAAAGAACAATAGACAATCTCTGTGGTTTCCAGATCTTTGACCTGTTTCCTATCTGTCATTCTCAATATGTAGACTTCCCACTTCTCTGTTTCCTTGATTGGCTGTTATATGAACCAACAGCATCCCAGTGTGGCAGCGAAATTCCTGGGATAAAAAATACCCTGTCCTTGTTGCCATGATTCATTTGTGGGTCAGGGAAATGGAACTGGGCAAGCATTTTTGCACCTCCAAGAACTCAGTCCCAGCTTTAGCATTAAAGCAGGGTCTGAAGATTCAGCTTCTTCAGAAGATTGCTGAGTCTTACTTAGTCAGAACTGCATTTCCATAATTAACAGTGTGCCTGGGCTTCCGGGATTGCAGTAACTTGATGTTGCCTTTCACTAAATCATTTGGCTGCATTTCTGAAATATTGTTCTCAGTTCCAACTGCCTTCAGTATGTCTCTCCCAATTCATTATTCATGCCTGTGTCTCAGATTTTCACATCCTTACAACCTTCGGTGGACCAGCAATAATAGCTGAGAAATGAAGGGGTGGGAAGGAGAGGGAGAGCGTATAAAGTGGGGGTTGGTGGCTGAAAAACTACAAAGGAAAATCAGGTTGGAGGGGTAGTGGGGTGCACAGCAGGGAGGCAGATCTGTGGATGATGGGATCTGGGGATGGATAAGAATTAGAAAAAAATTGCTCGTAGAGACAAGAGGACAGGGCAGAAAGAGTGTGGCACTGTGTTGGAAGGAAATTATGTGACATGATTGCAAGATCCAAATGCCTCATGTGCTATTGATTGAATTAGTTTATCTCTGTAGCACAGTGCCAGGCTGCGAAAAAAGAAATTGTAGCTGGGTGTCAACAAGCAAATGAGCTGGCTGTGCAGAACTCCCAAAGACAAAGAGGGACCTTCGCTGCTATCTTGCAGTTTTCTTAGGAACCATGAGCCTTCCTTTTTAACAATAGGTTTTTCCTTTGCTTTCCTCAAATTTTGTTACTCTTTATAGTAGTGGTGCTGGAAAGAGCCTGGAGAACACCAAGTCTGGGGCTTCCTTTCCCTTGCTGCACCTACACTCACCTGGGAGCTTAAAAAAACACTGTCTGGGTTGCAGCCTCCTAGAGGTTTAATTTGACTGGCTTAAGCTTAGACCTTTGAATCATTACAAAGCAAAGAGAATCACACAAGTCTGATGTGCAACCAGAGTGAAAATCTCTGACTCAATCAAAATTTTTTCAGTTTAAGGCCAGGCACGGTGCCTCCTGACTGTAAGCTTCAGCCTATGAAGTGATCAGGGCTAGGGATCGCGGTTCAAGTCCTGCCCGTAGCGATACCTAGTTCCAAAAAATCGCTGGGCGTGGTGGCGCGTGCCTGTAATCACAGCTACCTGGGAAGCTGAGGCTGGGGATTACTTGAGTCTGTGGTACCCGGGCAATGAGATCCTGCGGTTCCACAGGCAAAAATAGTGAGACCTAGTCTCAAAAAAAAAAAAAAAAAAAAAATTCAGTTTACACATAAGAAAACAAATTCCCCCAAGGTAATGTGACATGTGCCAATTTCTACTGCTAAAGGCAAGGAACTCTTGACTATCCCACTCCCCCTCTTCTCCCCAGGCCAGTGCTTGCTAAGTCTGATGCTATTCAGCATGAGTGCCTTCATGGCATGATTTTAATGCTTCCTGTGGCGAGGGGGCCAAGTACCCCAGACTATGTCTACAGGGGCTTGTTTAGAGTCGTCCAGAGATGTCTGTGCTACCCTACTGAATATTTCTAAGAGTCTGAAGAGGAATTAGATGTGTAAATCACTCCTTCTATATGGGAACAAACACACTGAGTATTTGCAACACAGTGTGAGTGCATGTGCTTACACACATGCAAACACACACACAGGTACATACAGACTGATGATTTCTTCATTTGTATTTGATAGTGGTTAGCTTTGGTTCTGAAGTGTAATCACTGTTAATGGGTTTTTTTTTTTTAATGTGGAGTGAAAAAAGGGAACCACCCTGCTTATCTACCATTTTAGAAGCTTTTCCTTTGATCCTTGTCAGACCAGGTCATTTCCTAGAAAGTTTTGGTCTTCATACGGGTTGATCTGGAAATATAAGAGTGAACACTGGCTGGAGAAAACCATACATGTCTTCCCTTACAAGAATTATCCAGTTTATTGAGTTTTTGGAATTTCAAAGGTAGAACATATTATATCCTTTTTAATATCAAACTTCAAATGATTTTTGCTTCTCCTTTCCTTTTAAAAAATAAATGTAACAGCTCTGCAGTCTAATAATATTCAGGGAAATTATTCTTGGTGAGTTACAAATAAGAGACTAATTTAATTTCATACAAGACTGCGTTTCATTTTAGAAGCTCTTGTGGTCACATTTAAGTACAAGAGAGACAATAACAGATGAAATAGTTTAACATAGAAACAGAAGATTCTTGAACATTACTTTTAATTCATCCCTAAGTCCAACTGAATATGATGTACAGTTACAGTTTTCACATGATGACTTGGACCTAATCCCCCCACAAAAACTCTGTACTTCTATTCTAAACCCTAAATCATGGAAGATGAAAAGGGTATCTTCTAATGTACCTGGCAGTTGGCAATAATTAGTCTGAAAGAAATATCTTCCCAAATGTTGCAGTGGGAGGCTTAATTTATGCACCCCATGGAATTCATTTTCATGTGTGCTCCATTTGGGCTTCATTATGTTGACAAATCTTGTTCTGATGAACGAGAAGTCAATAACCAGACCAACTATAGACGTGGGAATAGAAGGAAGCACAGAGTGCAGCATCCATGACAAGGCCAGTTGGTATGTGCAGTGTTGCCGTATTGCCTGGAATTGTGATGACAAGCATGAAAGTAGCTTGTGTAGTTGCCTAAGATGAAAATTTATGGTGAATTTTCTTAAAAGGGGGCACTGCAAAGCTAAATTGTTTAAAAACAGATATCCTTTGAGTGACTTACTGAGATTTGTATGACTTTCATGGGCAAGTTCAATGCCTTCTTTGAAAGTTTTCCAGGTAGACATCTTTCTAAATTCATTGAGAAAGGAGAGCTTTCACTCTGATTTCATCCATGACCACAGATCTCCACAGGACCTCAGCATGGGTGCCAGAGGCTTGCATGGCATGAGCACACAAGCATCACCTGTAGATTGTACAGAGGCTTAATGGCATGACTTGCCATATATTTTATTATCACAACTACTAACATTAAGAAGCTCGATGCATTTTTAGTTTAAAAAAAAGGATGGGAATTATTGTCATAAAATTTGATGTCTCAATGATCCATTAATTTGTATTTTGGTATTTTCCCAAAACTGGTTTCTGAGGAAAGGCCCCTCTGTGTATGTGTATGAGAGAGAAAGAGAAAGTGGGGGGGGAGGGGAGACAGACAGACACATACAGACACACACACACAC
>PVHY01016558.1:0-33512 GCA_004024945.1 Uropsilus gracilis
TGGGGGTCGGCTCAGTCCCCAAGATCGCCTGCATGAGCTTCATGAGAGATCGTCTGCTGAGTTCTCTCTTGGGAGGCCTGAGGACTTCATCACACAGGTGCCTGCCCTGCTTTCTAGCTTCTTGCAGGGCCCTTCCCCCCCCCCACCCCCCCGCCCATGAGTCTAATTGGGCCATTGTCCATCCTAACCATCTTCTTATCACTGGGTAACACCGCTCATCTTGCTTTCATTTTTCAACCCAAATAATGAACTTGAACCTAACTGGTCCATTGAGCTCCAACCTGGTTGGTTCAGTTGTCATCCAGCCACCAAATATAAATGGGGGGAGCCTTGGACCAACTCAGATTCCACTGGTCTTAAGGTCAGGGCAGGTTTATGGGCTGTGAGGGGGAGGGCCTCGGTGGAGACAGAGGTGCTTTGTATCTGGTGTTCCTTCCGTGGGGCCAGGGATGACGATAAGAAGGGTGTGGAGCCTGCAGCAGCGCTGGGACTCAGGCCTCAGCTGCCACAGGCTGGCATATGCTGAGAACTTACCTAGAGGCCTGCAGCTGCTGCTCTCTACCTATGGCTCTAGGGAGCTGCAGCATTGGTCTGCCCCAGAGAGGCTTGGTGCTCTTGCAGGTGGTCTGGACCAGGAGTCATGGGATTCCAGCCACCTCCATTCTACAAACTCCTACTACCTGCATTTGGGACATGTCAGAGGCTGCCAACGGAGACCGAACTGAGTTCATGCTGCCTTTTCTGCCTTCAGAACATTGAAGACAGGACTGGCATGATGGATGTCCAGAGAGCAGAGAGCAGCTTCTCCATTCCTCCAATGTTTACCTTAAGAAACATTCCTTGGGAGTTACCAACAAATTTATGGGTGAATCCCCTGCCTGCATCTCATGGGAACTAATGTTTGATCCAATTTGATTGTACCCTAGCCATTAGTCTTCCTTATTTAATGATTGTAAAACATTCTCTTGGCCACCTTTTTTTCCCCTTGCCTAGACCCTTTAAAAAGCCTAGTAATTTACCTTAGAGTGGTATTGGACATACTTCCAGTAGCCTGTGGTCTTTGACTGTGTCAATCTCTCTCATCTGTCCTTTCTCGAACTCTGCACCCAGCTCTTTACAGAGACAGCAGGTAGAAAAAGACTTAAGTGCGGGCTATAGATAGTAGAAAACCCACCCCTTCTATTTGGATTTTTATCCGGAGAGGAAAGTTGAAAAGCTGAAGTTAATAACTAACAATAAGCAACCCAAACTGAAAGAGAGTTCTGAAAATGTTGGGAAGTAGAACGGCTAACATTAGGCAAACATGGAAGCAAGGAAAGCAGCTCTATTGGCATTGAAATGATCCAGATGGTTTAGACCTGGGTGGTAGCATGTTATTGTTAGAAATGAATATTTTTTAATATGGAACCAATGCAATTAGAAATATATATTCTATCTTGCAAAGTAATTTACTTATTATTATTATTATTTTAGGTTTCCATCTTTTTAATGGAATATAAGATATATATATATATACATATATATGTCTATATTGGTATATAGCAATATATGGACATATATATATATATATATATCTTTATCCATTCTTCATCAACAGATATCTATGTTGTTTCTATATATTGACTCTCAGAATAATGTAATGAATACGGGAATACCTGTTTTTTTTAATAATTTTATTTTGTAATTACATGATATCAGTGTTGTTTGCATGGTGCAAAATAATTTAATGAAAGTAAAAAAACTCTAACGTATAAGCAACACATAAAAACAAAGGATATTTATCCAAATAAATTGAAAGTGATAAGACACAACCAAGAAAAAAAGACATATTAGATATTACACAAAAGAAAGAATTAGTAAATATTGTGTATAAAGTATTTAATATAGAACCCACCGTATCAAACTATGTTCAAGTTAGTCATCAGAAGATGTACACTGAACATTGAGAAGAATTCCCACCACCCTACATGAGATGACACTGACTTTTTTTCTTTCTACAAACAACTGCAAAAATAGACACAACTCATGAAACAAGGTATTCAAGCTTTGAATGACAGACAGACATAATCTCTGAGACATGAAACAAACAAACAAATAAATAATGAGTGCTCTGAGTTTCCTTTCCTACTTTCTTCCCAGAGGTACTTAACAGGTCTTAGGAACAAGTGGAAGGTACTTTCAGTTACCATCGTCTCACTGAATGAGACACAGATCTGAGAATGCAACAGCCTGCAACCTACTTGTGTGGTGAGATATTAGAAGAGGAGCTATACAGAGAAGTTTCAGAAATCTCTATCGGTGTCCCTATGTATCTGTGATTAAGTTCCACACTGCACATGCCGTTAATAGGGTGTGTGAACATCACTTCATGCAAGAGAACAAAATCAGAAAGACTGAGTCTCACTATAATGCAATAGAAACTAGGAGATTTGGGTTATCCTTTAAGTATTGAAAGGGAATGCCAATCTAACCTGTAATTGAATATACAACACATTCCACATGCATGATTTTTAAAGGGTTTTATGTATATTAGCCAAAAACTGAACTGATTAAAATCATCATTGAGTAACCATACTTAACAAACTGGAGTATCCATAATATTATGTAGCAAGGAAAAAAGAAGAGACTAGTGTTTTACTTAAATATATGAATCAACATAAAACAATCATTATTTTGAGTAAAATAAGACAAGCAAAGAATAATAATTATATCACATTCTATTCCTGTTAAAGTCTAGAAAAGGCAAGCCCAATTGTATTTTTCTAGAAGTAATTCAGATTTGTCTTACAATCCTTTCGGATTTGAGACAAGATAGGAAATATTTGGATAAAGATAGTGTATATTCATTATACAGATTATGTTGACATGCCTACACAGTCATCAAAATTTGTCAAATCATGCAGTTTTAACATGTATATTACATTTCAGTTAAATATGGAATTATAGCAAAACAAAGACAAAAATAGACATTTTAAAAAAGGGCACTGAGAAATTCTACTACCAGTGAATTGCTTTGAAAGAAGTGTGATTGAAAGAGCTTCAAGAAAGGGAATTTGTTTGTAAATTCAGATCTACCATAATAAATGCCAGCAAAGATAGCAAATACCTGAATAATTTTTCATGTTTATTTGGAAGAATTTGATTGTTTGAAATTCAAATGTGTATTTTCATATCGTCAGGTGAGTAAACAGAGTTGAAACCAAATGTAGCATGTGGAGATCAAGTAATAAGTTCTCCTGATTATGTTCAGACTTGTCCGGACTTGAAGTAAGAGGGTTGATTATATCTCTGGGGCTCGGGTTAACTAGTTATTTCCCTGGGAATTGCAGAGGAAAAACCTAACTGTGAAAATGTGACTTGGAGGGTTAATGTCTGTGGCCAGAATGGAGGTCCAGGCAATAATCACAGCTCACTGCGAGGCTGTTCCCCTTTTTCTTGAATCCGAGACTCAGATATTTCTCACATAATTTGACTTCATTGCTTCCATGAGCATTTTGCATACATACTTGTGTTCATCAAATATTTACATGGCAAAAGAAATACATGGGTGCAAAAGAAATGATGTTTATGAAGTGAAATGTGCATTGTGGCTTGCAAGGTTGACAAGGTACACACCATGACTTGAAATCAAACTACTTAGAAGATACTCTGTTTCTAAGGTCTCACTACAAGTATGTGTTTTGAAAATTAGATACATGAAAAATGCAACAGTGTGGGTTTGCACATAGGTATGATACAAAGTATGCAATGCTACAGTGTATTTAAAAAGGCAATAATGGATCAGAAATTCTATTTGTTACTGATTTTGTTTTGTTTGTCACAAAATTTCATGAATAGTTTCATAAGAATCCTGACCTGCATGACTCACAGCAACTTATGAAACTCATGGTGTTTTGCAGGTTTCCTCAATGACAGAGAAGTAAGTAAGAATAATGCTTTTTACTGATCGATGTTTTGAAAGCCTATGAAGTTTGGAATAAGATTTGCTAAGAAAGATACTCGGTTTAATTAAGGAATTGGTACTGCATATACAAGCTCTGGGAATGAAATATTGAATGCCTGTGTGTTCTTGATAAGCATTTTCTTCATCTGTCAAATGAAGAAGAGAGGATCATGCTTTATGCTTTGCTAATGGATTTTCTCTCTGCTAATAAACTCAAAACTTGAGGTAAAGGAAAATTGCCACATAATCCTTATTGCCATGATAGTCATATACATTTCCTTGCTATCTTATTCTTACATTCCAGATTTGAAATGTATGCACACACATTATTTATCCTTCAGGTTATTCGTGTGATTGCAGAACAAACTAAAGGGGAAAACCACATGTTTATCCTTTCCTTTTTTTCAAGCTGCAGTAGCTATAGTAGAGTGGAAATAATTTCCTTCTATGTTTTCTATGTTCTTTGTTGAAATCCACTTATAATAAAAGGCAAATTAGCAAAAGAAAAAGCAAGCCAAAATTGTATAAGTTTTATACCACCTAAGTACACAGAAGAGATGTAAGAAAATTGAGTAACTCTCAGAAATGTCCCCAAGCTACCAGCTTAACTTCCATCATCAGCTAGAAATAAAATATGGTAAGAAAAACAAAAACAAAACAGTTATGGAAGATTACTAGACAAAACTAAGTCAATGATAGCATAGTTATTACAAAGATGTAAATAGATGTCTCTTCACAGATAAGAACTTCTAGAAATTTTGTCTTTCTCTACACACCCAGCCATGGAGATAGAGACACGCTCACAAATAAGACTTCTCTTGTAAATATCTCCTACAAAAGGTTAACAGCTATTTGCCTTTAAGCATTCTTGCTGTGTCTCTTATGTCTTAAAAGAAACCTGTTCAAAACAATTCATATGCCAAAAAGTCATTTTTTTATATATTGCAATCATCACCATTGCCAAAAAGTGGGGGGAATCAGTGATTGAGAGGAGTTTGCTTTGTTTTGGGAAAAAGACTAGGAGACAGAGAGTGAAGCTGTTGAAGAGTCACTGGGGTAACCAGTGGAAGACTATATTTCCCTGCCCACATTCAGTTCTATAATTTACGGATTTGTCTTGAGAGTAAAGTGGACCAGTAGGATGCAAATTATCTTGTCTGTATTCCCAAAGTGGGATAGGCACTGGGTGAATGAAACCCCAGATATTGTACCAACACAAAACAAGATCAAAAAGCCAACCTAGAGAAAAGGCCTCATGCAGATTAAGCCCTGCAAGAAAGTAAACAACTATAAATTCTTGAGAGAGCTTGTATTTATGTGGTTGACTCACAGCTGGAGTTAGTAGTGTCTATGTTTTTATCCCCTTATGTTGGATGGAGCCAAGGCAGGAGAGTAGGATGTATTTGGTGAACAGAAAATCCCATTCACGTCTATATTCACATATTAATTAAAAAATATATATCCACTTAATCAAGTCACTGAGAAGGGAGAAGGGAGGGGAATGAGCAATCCTAAGGGAAAGTGTTAAGTTCTAAGCTGAAATGGAGCCACACTAATATTATTTTTATCTGTTGTTGCATAATAGCATGAGCATTCTCTTAAGAACTAGACCTCAAACTCATATTTTAGGGAGTGAAATCACATTTTCTGCCTGAGAGAAGTTTATAAACAGCTAAAAGTTTGCTGTTCCAGATAACAATACCTGTCAAACTCTGAAAATATATTCCCCTCCATAGCACCTCCAGCTTTAGATGAGAATTGTTCTTACGCTTGCATGGAAGCCAAACTTCAGCATTCTATCCTGGGCTCCCCTATCTGTGAGACAATGAAAGTAAACACTTACTGTTTATTGACCAGGATTTATGAAGCTGTCAGTGAACTGACACATGGCAATAAAATGCATTGTGGCTGGAGTCTAGATAATCTGCAGCTGAATGAATTACACTAATTCGGGTGCTTGCATATTCATGCTATGGAAATAGTGCTTGTAACAGATTTCTTCATTGTCTGCAGGTGTCACAGCGTGGTTAGAAGGAGAGTTAATTGCACTCTAGGACGTGTGGGAATTCACACGTCCATAGAGTTGGCTTGTTTTCTGGAAGAGTGTTCATGATTTGTGTAAGGAAGCCAAAACAGTCATAATTAAATTATCACAACTGCAAACACTTAACTTGTGAAGTTATTCCAAATAGCGATTTTTTTACTATTATGTTAATATTGAAGTTTGATATGCATGTACTTTCCCATTAGTGTGTACACTTAACCTTCCAAGTTTACTGTCACTTGATAAAATGAGGGTTGGTTCTATCACTACAGTCAAACCACAAGCATAGTAGTTACACCTCCTAGCTAAATGAGGTTGCCTAGCTCTGTAAGCTTAATTGGAAGAGATGTTTTCCCTTATGGGGCATATTAAAAGCAAAGAGTTTTATTTACCTCAGCAGAAGGTACATTAGAGGATCTGTGAAGGCAGAGGAAAATTAATCATAAAAAGATTCATATACTATTTTCTTAAGATCCTTTATGTGTAGCTATGCAGGGTTCCATTGGAAAACATGCTATTCACTGGATTCCATATCTATTAATGATTAAGAAATGGTCATGATCTCATTATTTTGTTAACCGAGTGGTTACATATATTAACAGCCTTACAAGACTTTTCTCTGAAAGATTTAGATTTTAGATGTCACTGCAATAACAGTAAATGTTTTGAGGACCCTGCTGATATGCCAACGTAACAGATATCTGAAACCGACATACTGTAAGATATATTATAATATCACCAATGTAAGAACTGTAATGCTATGTACAACTCTGTATGAGCATTTATAGCAATTAAAACTTCAGTATCTTACACCATCTTGGAAATTGTCTTGTTGGCATTAAAATGTGAGACTTAGGTTGTTTTTTTTAAGGAAAATGTTACTATCTTTTTTGTGTGGAGGAAGTGTTATGTTTTTACATTGATAGTTGAAATGATGATAATTTAAGATAGGTAATTATGACAAAATATAATTACATTGATGCTGGTAAAGAATATAAAGTTAAAGTAGAGACTAATAATATGGGAAAGGTCATCATAACTGGTAGGTCATAAATCTCATCCTATTTAATTCCATAGCTATGTTAGCAGTGACGTTGAAGGCTTTCTAAAAGAGAAATCTGCAAATGTTTTAAATCTAAAAATCTCTCTGACTACTGTGTGGCAATCAAAGAAGAGAGGTCAGTATGGAGAGATGTAGATGAATTCGAAAAAAAATTAGATTTAACTTCCCAAAAATCTGGGCTGTAACATCAATGAAAATTTGTAGAGTTTCTATTTCATTTCTGGAGACAATACATTTTATTTATTGCGGTGCAATATATGAATGAGTATAGTTAATACAGTTATTAATGCAACATATTACTATTACAAATATATATTTAATAGTCATAGTAACTGTTTTCTTTTCCCCTAAGTGACTCTTGTATCCATTGATATGCACTGTGCCAAAATTTTATTTAACCTTATTAATTATAAACAGATTTTTTTCAGAATATATAATTGTTCTGAAGTGAATTTAAAGGTATAAATTATATGAGGACAGAGTCACTTATAAAAAAAAATATATATACACACACTGAATATTATTTTAATACATTTACACATTTTCAATTGAAAATCAACCATAGAAATAGAATTTCTTTGATGGAATAGGATCTGTGGTAGCACTGAGATTCTTTATTTTCATACAAGCTTGAACATTTTCTTTGGGAAATGATGTTAACCTCTTGAGTGTTACTGGAGAGGATTATATCTAGTGTTGTAGGGAGTTTCTATCTATATGAGTTTTACACAGTGCAAACATAAACATGGTAAAGTCTGGCGAATTCATATACGAGACACACAATAAATATTTTCTAGCTCTTCTCTCAAACTGGTTGCTGCACTTTATGTAACATTCTTCAACATACTCTCAAAGAGAATACATGTCACATACTTCTAAGAGCTATGTCATTGAAACTTGCAAATGTATGTCACATTTTTAAAATGTTTCATTTATTTTTTTTGCAAAATGTGAGATTTTTGGCAGAATCACATTCCTATGTTTTAAGGGCAGCTGATTTAATTGTTGAAATGTCTTCACAAAATTACAAATTTTCAAAAAACTTTGAGGTAATAAAGTAAATGTATTTAGTTTCTGGTATGATATTTCTTATATTTCTTGAAATACCTTCCTTTATCATCTGTTATGTTAAAGTTCAAAATCGGCATACTGAAACATATTGAAAAGATACAGAGATTATTCATTAATTATTATCAGAGTAGAACCTTATTTTATATTTATTGAACATCTGATATATTATTTTATTATCTTTCTGTCTCTCTGCCTATCTCTCAATAATAGATTAGATAGATAGATAGATAGATAGATAGATAGATAGATAGATTGATTGATTGATTGATTGATTGATTATGGAAAAACTATTATTTGCCAGCCAGGCTGTTCAAGATTCTTGCTAAATATTGGTGGGGGTAAGGGGGTAGAATTGACTGAGATGATTATGCTATTATGTATCTACTTGTGGAAGAGGAGATAAAATTTCGTTCTACTTTTCCGGGTTCCGATCAGACTAATCAAAGTCATTTTAACAGCACGTAGATTAGTTGAGAAATAAGACACTTTTAATTTCATTCCTACAGAGAGCCCCCAAACACTTGAGGAAAGAGTAAAATGAGGCCATATTTTTGATTTAAGGGTTGGTATTTGAAGGAGAGAGAAGGGAGATTCACACGGTGAAAAGAGCAAGAGTGATTTACATGATGAACAGCAAAAGTTCTCTAATTAGATATTTGTCCTGCCATATAGGTGAAGTGTTAAGGTAGCCAGGTTATTTTGGTTGTGACCCAGGCTTGGTAACATCCTCACCCTATTTACATTCTTTTAGATCGTTGAAGAAATGGCCATTTTTTTTCATGCCCTTAAAGGATTTTGGTTGATTTTAACTTCACATAACCCACATGGCTCATCTTAGCAAGGTCTGTTCTGAATTCCTTCACTACTCACTATAATTAAATAGAAGCTTGGCTATTTATTGTTCATTTAGCTTTTATAGGACTTTGTTTTTGTTTTTATTTAAATCCTCGTGGTTTCTAAAATGCCAATGATGCCATCACAAACATCAATTTTACTTTATAATGACAAACCCGTATATTTCCTTTGGACATTTTCTAATTTATTACAGGCACTTTAATTTTATCGCACTATTTTTGTAATTAACTTTTATTGCGTTCAGCTTCATGATGTTACTTAAGGTTGTTTAATTAAATTATTTGTTTGACTCATTAGAACAAATTAGAAATAGGCAGTTAGAATGTTCATTTTCTCTGCCACTGGTGTAATATAATCAGTTGCTGAGTTATGAGTTGATCGATCAATTGTTAAGGTTAGTAGTACAGAGAAATTGACCATATTATCTTTGTATTAGTTACAGCTAAATAGCAATATCATTTCTTCTATTTATAACTTTTGCTTGAAAATTCTTGAAAACATAGGTCATTTGGATTTACAATTTTATGCTCAAATATCTACTCTTTCATTCAAGACCATTTTTCAAAAAATGAGTTGCTTTTATGCTTGATAATTAGCAAGGCAAATTTTACCCCAAATTTATCATTTAAAAATTAAACAAAAAATGTTAGAGATTTTAACTGTCCAAATTGCTTTGTTTTCCTTTTCTACCTATTTTTTTCCGAAACTTAATTTGTTCAACCAGAGTTGTAAACTGTGTGCATATATGTTTATTGAAGTTTATGATGTAGGTTCCATGAAAGCTATTTCCATCAAGTGATAAAGGTATTATAAATTCAGAAGAGTCCCGATACTTTTCTCCCTCTTACCAACTAAAAAAGGTTGCTGGCATTTCTCCTGATGACTGGGAAAATCAGCATTTGTTTTTAATTAAACTTCCTTGATATCTGGAATGCCACATATTCCAGGATAATTCCACCAGGGGCCACTCATGGCATGTCTTGATGGAAAATGCAGTAGTGTGTGAAAAGGATCACAGAAACACAAAACTATGTCAGTATGGACTCTGAGTAGCTCCTATCCTGCTTATGAGTTCCAGCCTTAGATACTAACGTGAATGTTCCTCACCTGATGACCTAAAATTCAGAACTCTGGGTCATCAGTTCCTTCAAGCAGGAAGCTCCTCATCACAGATTGCCTGTGATTTTGAATATTTTTGTTCCATCATGAGGAACTGAAACATTCCTGTTGAGATTCTGGAGCCACTGATTTATATATCTTTTTTTTTTAATGTTCTCTATAGTTGATGTTTGCTGGTTTGAGAAAAGTTGAGAGAAAAAAACAATAAAATCTAAGTTATCATTCTCCCCATACTTTATTCTATATGCTTATTGCCTTGGCATATCTTTTACAGCTCCTTCTTAGACTACTTATCAGACCTTTTTCTTTCTTTGTTTTTTGTTTTTGTTTTTTATTTGTTTGTTTGTTTGTTGTTGTTGTTGAGACTAGGTCTTGCTATTTTTTGCCCCTGGAACTGTAGGCTCACGTGCCCGGAGTACCATGGGCTCAAGCAATCCCCAGCCTGTTTCCCAGATAGCTGGGATTACAGGCGCGTGCCAATACACTCAGCTATTTTTTGGAACTAGGTCTCCCTATGTGCCTCAAGCGGAACCTTGAACTGTGATCCCTGGTCCCTGACGCGGCTTCCTAGGCTGCCGTTTACTGGCATGCGCCACCATGCCCGGCTGTCAACTTTTGCTTGAACATTCTTGAAAACATAGGTCATTTGGATTTACAATTTCATGTTTTTCAGCTTTCAATAGTAAACTTACAGCAAGGTATCTATGTAATTATTAAATGTTAACACCCAACCCACTGACTTTAAATAGGGTGTTTCACTACTTAGTCTTGCACATTATCTCCAGTACCTTCTTGATATTTCCACTGGAGAATAGTATATATTATGTATATATATGTTATATATATATAATATTAGTATATTATATTTAGTATATTATATTAGTATATTAGATGACTCAAATTTACCATACAAAACTCAACTTTGCTTTCTTTCTTCCTCTTTCAGGGTTCCCAACTAAGTAACAAAACCCTTACTTTTCAGAGCAGCATCTGTTCGGGCCAGATTGCTTAGACTCACATGGTGTTTAATTTTTTTTTTTAATTTCACACGTTGAAGCTTACATATCTGTGAAATAGTCTGCTTACCTGACAAGTACATCTCATCATTAACATTGCTAAGTCATCGTCAACCATTGTCAATGACATCACAACTTTTACAAGCCACCACCGAGTGCTTTTTACCTACTCTAAAATTTATCATTATTTTCAGCGCTGTTTTTGTTAATGTTTCATTCAGCAATCAGAATGACTTTTGAAAAAAAAGCATATCTGATTGTTTCCTTGTAAAAATTCTCCAAACAACTTCATTGCACTTGGATTTGGATTTTAATCCAAAGTAATGCTTGTAATTCAGGTTACACTTAAATTGATACTTTGATAATTTATTTTTGTATCACAGATTTACAATCACTATCACCCCTTTGCTGATCATATAATTCATTCCAAACACTATTCCCTTATGAGACATTTGCATTTAGTATTCCATTGTCATGGAATGTGTTATTTATAGGTACCTCACTCATTCTCGTCAATAATTCTTTTTTCCAAAGACATTTCCCTTGTCAACTATTTTCTAGTTTTACTAAGATGGCACTTTCCTGCTATTGTGTATTGATACTCTGTTTTCTTTCTCTTCTTAAAACAACTAGGAGACAAAAATATCATATACTGCACATGATATATATGGTAAAAATGTTTAATACATAAAATGATATTTTTATATTACAGGAATATTAAAGACTCTTTTTCCTCTATCATTTGCAGTAGTCTACTATTTTTTCTTAATTTCTATACTATGTTGTAACAAATCACATTTAGAGGACGATCACATCAAATATTATAAAAATAAAACTACACCGTTAGCATCTATCTCTAATTTTCTAAAACATTTTTACTGTCTGTTTAAAAATGGGCAGCAGACCTGAATGTACATTTTACCAAAGAAGATACTCATGGGAGAATGAATTTGAAAAGATGTTTACTGACATATATTGCCAGAGAAAGACAAATGAGTGAGATACCAGTACACAAATATTAAATGGTAAAATTTCACAACACTGATAACATCAAATGCTCTCAGGACTGTGAAGCTGTGGGACTTTCATTTATTGTTGGTAATTCAAAATTATACTGACACTTTGGAAAACAGTTTGACAGTTTCTTAGAAAACTTAAACATACTCTTACCATATGATCAAACACTCTTTGGTGTTTACCCAAATGAGATCACGTGCATCTTGACATAAAACCTGCACAAGGATGTTCATAGCAGCTTTATTCATAATTTCTAAAAATGGAAGATATAAAAATATGCTTCAGTAAGAAAATGGATTATAAGCCCTGTCACATCCAGATAATGAAATATTATTAAAATGAATTATCTATAAGCTATGAAATAGATGGAAAATGTTTAAATATATACTACTAAGTGAAAGGAGTCAATGTGAAAAGCCTATGCGATATATGATTCCTATATGGCTATAGAACATTCTGGAAATGACAACCATATAAAAGCAATACAAATCAGGAATTAGTGGGAAGGAAGTATAAAAAGCACAGAGGTATTTTAGGGAAGGTCAACTATTCTCCATATTATAATGATGGATGCATGCTATTGTATAGTTGTCAAAATCCAATAAAACTAACACAAAGTAAATTCTAATGTTTACTATGAACACTGAATGATAATGAGACCTCAGTGTAAATTCATTGTTTCCATCAATCTACCATTTTGTCTGTAATGTTGATAGTGGGACATGCTTTAATGGGGGAATCAGACATGCGGGAATCATAATTTCCACTCAATTTTACTGTGAATATCAAAGTGCTCTAAAAATACAAAGTGCTCTAAAAATAAAAATTCTTATAAAGGAATATTTACAATTGATGTGTTTTGGTGTTCAAACACTAACATTTTTGAAACATAATAATGATGAACAAATGTTATATATTTAAAATAATAAATTACATAGATACTATTGATATACATATTTTTGTTTTTGTCTGTAGTTAATAAATTAATAGCTAGAACTAGATGTTTCATTATGCCAGGTGTTTTTACTGCATCTTTCCAGAGATCCAACAGTGCAATGCCAAGAATTTTTAGATTTTTTTTCCAGTGGAAGCAAATACTGTGGGGGAAAAAAACATAGGAACAAGAATGTATAGGGAATGGGAAATGAAAGAATACCATAAATAAGAATCCCATAATTACACTTGGGGAAACTGAACATAGATAAGGGAAGCCTAAGTAAATAACTTCATGTTTTATCCACAAATCTATCAGGAACAGTTGGCATGTAAGGACAAACAATTATGCTTTGTGGTCCAGGTGACAAAATATGACACTTTGGTAGAATTCCTTCCAGTTTTGTTTTGGGATGTGAGTGGTGTTTGACACTCATCCAATATTTTGCATCTGTGAATTCTCTGAAATATTTCACTCAACAGGTACGCTCCTCTTCTCTAAAGGCAACATAGAAGCATTAACTAAGCACTTAAGAGTTCAGGCTGTTTGAGAGAAAGTGGCATATTCACAATAGAAATTTCAGTAAGGAATATTCCCAGAACTATATTGCAAAGGAATATGGGAACTGAGTTATTTGTAAACAGAATTATGACACTGAGAGAGTCTCATACATTTTGTTGAAGGTCATTGAATCAAGATGGAATTCCTGTACATATATGTGGGAGAAATGAGCTAAAATGCTATGGATTTATTATTTACAAATGTGTACATATATAATAAAGAATCTAGGAAATCCCAGGTAACCCTAGTCCTTCAGAAATGAGTTTTACATTTGAGGAAATTAAAAATTCAATAAAGATAACTTTTTATAGGAAATATTTTACATTATTTTGTTAGTTCAGCTGAGTAAATGTCCATCAATAATTATTATTTATGAATCTGGGATTCCGAGCCTATGTGGGGTTTATTATAAAATATTTGCAATTGGATTTTATATCAAACAACAATTTAGTGGAATTTGAAAATTAGCAGCAATTACTTCTCATAATGGTCTCTCACTTCCCTTCTGCAACCACATTTCTGTCTATCTATTATGATGGGTAAATACTCCAGATTTCTCTAAGTTAGGAATATTTGACTTTCAAGATTAGTTTCAGTACTTAATATATGATCAAAGAGTTTTCATCCCCTAATTGTGTTCAAAGGACTTCAGTTAGAATGAAGATATGGTGTTCTTAACTCCCTGCAGGCTTCTTTGTACTGATGAGCCACACTTTCAGTCTTTTCTGTTAACAGCTTTGGTTAAGTGACTGGCTGTTAATCTAGCCAACCTACACTGCTATGCTAAGGTGCTTTCCTGCCTTTAGCACTGAAAGTCTCATGATCTTTTTATGCCCTCATTATTTGGAAAATAGTGAAAATTGGTCACCCTATACTAGTAATATCTGGAGCCAAGATGTAGGTGAAAGTGTGTTCTACATAAGCACTTTCCTTGAGGTTATTTTGCTTCCTGATCAGCCCTCATGATATTTTCTTGACCCATAAAATTCACACATTTTTCCTTTGAAAAATGAAACAAATGAAGTATGTCTATTTCATTGCATCGTGACACCCTGCTCCTAAAATGTCTTTCCAGATACATTTTCTAATTTAAACAATCTCCAAGATTAGTGAATCTATAGCAAAGCAGATAAGCAACTCAAGAATGGAAGAATGTGAAACCAATCAACCCTGGGAAAGTATCTCCAGTATTTGCCAGTAATTCACTTGGAAGTTCTTCCTTTAGTTGATTTTGAGGGGAAAAAAATGAACCTTTTTCATTCCCAAGGGAAAAAGGAATATTTTCATGATGCTTGAATTGCCACCTCTAAATTTTGTTTTTGAGGAGGTGTCTGAAAAGAGATAACAAAAAAGTTTTTATTCTAATAAATATAATTTGAAATGAAAGAGAAATTAGATATCACAGGTGCCTAAGTAGCCATGTGTCACTATGAGTAAATATATATATGTCAGTAAAACTGATACCTTAGGCTTAGAAGATGGATATATTTTTAAGCAAAGCACATTACAAAGACTTAATCAGAAATAAAAACGTTGTCTAGAACAATTACATACATGGTAATTACAAAATATCTCAAAAAAACCAGCTTTTTTTAAACTAGTGAATTCTACCAAAGCTTTAACAAACATTTATTTCTATTATTTTTATTTTTCTCCAAAAAGAAAGTTACAGACCAACCAACAAAATGCTAACAAACTGAATTCAACAATGCACTAAAAATAATTATAGATTATGACAAATGGAATTTATATTGAGATCCAATTCGTGTGACTCAATGTAAAGCACCATATCACAAAATGAAAGGCAGACCATAATCATAACATCATTGAATGGATGCAGATAAAGGATTTTGAAAAACTCAGCACTTGTTTATGATAAAAAAACTCTTAATAAAATGGGGAGAGAAGGAACATAGCACAGCATTATAAAGACCATATACGATAAATCCACAGCTAATGTCAAACTCAATTATCAAAAACTGAAAGTTTTGTCTTTTAGATCAAGAATAAGAAAAGACTGTTCACTCTCACCATTTATTTTTTAGTTTGAAAACAAAGTTTTACCCAGAGCAAATAGAAAAAAAAAGGAAATAAATACACAGCAAAGAAGGGACACTACTTTATCTTTAGGTAATTTTATATATATACACATGGTTAAAATGCCCACTAAAATTGATTAAAGTAATAATGGATTTAGTAAAGTGATAGGCAATAAAATCGGCATGTAAAACTGTTTTGTTTCTATTTGCAATGAATAAGATGAAAAAAATGGAAATATTCTCACTTGTATCAATATTACTTAAATGATTATGAATACATTTTAAAATTATGTGAAAGGACTGAACAAATGAAACTCTAAGACTGTTAAAAATATAGAGCAAGTCACAAAATAATGGAAATATAGTCCATGTTCAAGGAGAGGAAAAATTAATACAGTCAAATGGCTATTTTTACCAAATCAATACACTGATTCAAAGCAATCACTAACAAATTCCAGTTATATTTTTGCTAAAAAAGGACACTATATTAATAAAAGTTATATAAATCTGAAAAAGAGCATCAATAATTAAAATGATCTTGAGAAAAGCAGAAGTTCATGATAACCTATTTCAGATTATATTACAAAGCAACAGTAATTTGAAATGTTATAGTACTAGGATGAAAACAGATACATGGACAAATGGAATAGAACCAAGAGCCAGAAATAAATCTATACACTTAATTTGTGACAAAGGGGTTATGGTCATATACTGGAAAAAAGCACACACCTTTAAATACTGTCTCAGATATCTGACAATAAAATGCAAAATAATTACAGGATATCATGTTGAATTCGTTTATCATTTAATTTTTTAAACTAGATTTTGTTCATTATTTATCAATGAACTATGTAATTATAACTGTCTCTTTGCAGAAGCACAGTAAGAATTCAAGCAGTGGCAGCTGGGGAAATTGTTGTTTAAGTCAGTAATTATATATATTTATATATATATAAAAGCTTGGAACCACTTATTATATATTATCAAGTTGTTCTGATTTGTCTTGGTTGGTTTATTGATTCTACTTACTTTGACTACTGAAGAATGATGACAATAGAGTGCAACTAGTTATAGTATAAACTTAAATGCAGCTAATTTTTTTATTTTTTAATTAAAAATAAGTTTTGATAACCAAATTTTTTGTCTTTTAGCTAAACTGATAATTTAGGTACATACCTATTTGCTTTACTCATTGACATGTTAAATTAGAAAAATGAAAAATAAAAAAAGCATTGTGTCTTAAGTACTTTTTAAAAGGGCCTATCACTTATATTTTAATTCATTCCTTTTCACTAAAGATTAAAAGAGAACTACAATGGTGAACTTCTATTAGTCATAAATGTCTTTGACTTCAGTAACAAAAGTAGTGGCAATTTAAAATGCAATTAAAAGTAAGCACATAGCATTTCATACTTCATTGTTTTCTAATTTGTATTAGTAAATTTGGGGGATTTTCTTGTCTAAGCATATTGGATAATTCAATATACAATGCAAGATTTGCATTCCGTTTTCATCAAATTTATCAGCAATGACTAAACCAAAATTCAAGATTTTAAATTTTACATGAGTTAACAATCTTTGCTATAAACTATAAGGGGGTTATATATAAGTATTTAAGATTCTGCCACATAATTCTATCTTGTAAGCCCAAAAAAGACATCACTGACACACAGAAAGTGATAGTGATGATGTCTGGATTTACTGAGTTGAATCATGAAACCGACCCTGGGTTTACATACTTCCAGATTGCTTGTTAAATAAATAATACACATGCATGCAGTTTGAAACAATTTTTATGTGGATACTTATTTTCTTCTAAGGAGAAGAAACACTAAATCAAGCTTTGCTTTGCTTATCCTTTGCTCTAGTAATTATCCTCTGATAAAAATAAACCCTTTAGTGTTCAGAGATAACTGATATAATGGCTAATTGAAGAAAGGGAGGCTGTGTGTGTTTGTGAATGTTTGTGTGTGTATCCATGTCATGCATTTGCAGAACTATATGCATATTCCATGAAAAAAAAACATGATATATAAAATCATCCAAAGACTGAAAAACTTAGAGGATGGATATAGGTAGTGTTGCTAGGGTGAAACAGAAGGGATGCAGGTATTTTTAAAAATTGAGAAAATGTGTAATTGCTATTTCAGGGAAGTTTTAGTGGCTGTACCACAAATAACAGAACAAGTAATGGAATGTTGAACACAAAATTGAGATTATTTTAATGATGAATCTGGAGAGCTACTAATTCATTCATCATCCATCCATCCATCCATCCATCCATCCATCCATCCATCCATCCATCCATCCATTCATTCATAATTCATTCATTCATTCTTTCACCAGCAGATGTCAGTAGATATGAAAAGGGATCAAAACATAAAAAAAAAAAGAAAGAAAGAAAGAAAGAAAGAAAAAGAAAAAGAAAAAAAAGAGGAGGAAGAGAAACAGAAAGATGCAGAGAAGAAGATCATGCCTTTGGAGTCTTCAGAATTTCCATGAATTTAATTCTTTCATGAATTTAATTTAATTCTTCTAAGCTTCTTAAATAGATATTTTATTGTTTTCATTTATATTGCAAGTGAGAAAAAAACATAGGGAGATGAAGTTATTTGGTAACATTTTCACAGTCCATAATATCCAAGACTGACCTGAATCCTTAACAAGCTACCATAACAGTCAGACTTTTAATTATTAGGCATCATATAACATCAATAGTGTACATTGGGCATTTGGAATAAAAGTTTTCTTGTCCTGAAATATTGGCTAGTATAAGGAGTAGTGGATGCTATAGCTGATAGTACAAAGAAGAAAAAAGTTTGTGTAGATTATATGAAAACCTTGCTAGTGAATTTTAACTTAAGCTCAAATTAGAATTGCTGAAAGTCTTCTAGTGGAAATGGGATCTTTAGGGACTTTAGCCAGAAAGATGAAAGAGAAAGTAGAGACAATTATAATTGATTCATGTTACTGTAGGACTTTTCCCATAAATATTGTCTGAAAACAAACCAACAAGCAAACAAACAAGTGCTGAGAACAGGATGATACTCAAATAGTCAACAGGATCAATGTAGAGATTTTGCTGGTTAAACAATTAAATAACATGAATTTTGCTAACTTGAAAAACTGAATTCTCTTAAAAATTAAATTGTTCATACAAATTTAGCTGACTGTTAAATTCCTCATCTTCGCCATCTTTCCTCATGTTGATCTACCCAATGACCAATTAGTCAAATTTTAGATATATAGATTAACAATGTAAAAGCAAATTAAATTAACAAGAGATGATATAGTTATAATCCATACTGTAAGCAAATCAATTTTAGTGCATTATATAAAGGATAGGGAGTGAATAGGTTTGAATACATTTATCGCTTTACTAAGTGCTCTTAAAATTATGTAAGTATAAATATACACGTGTATATGTGCATGTGTTGCACTGGGGATATAAGTAAGCCTGCTAGGAGAAAAAAATGCAGATAAATGCATTGCAATATTCCTCACGTACTAGCTTTAATATTAGCAAATTTATTTTGAAATTTGAACATTGCCTCATTCTGAGACATATCCATGCATCATATCTGAAAATAAAAATCATCATGTATTTAGTCTCTTAGTTTATAGAGTGCTTAGGATTCTCTTGCTATGCTGACTTTGGGGATTTGTGCTGAGTTTCTTGCCCATTCTCAGCATTCACAGTGAGATATATTGTTTTATATCATCTTGTCCCCTTGCTCCAGTTGATTGAAGATTCACATTTAATTTAGCCTGAGCTAATGTGTCATTTCATAAGAATGTTAAGTCCCTTGATAACAACTGCATTACCAAAACCCCAGTGAAAATACATATGACATACGAGAAAATATTTCAGCCAGGAACAGAAAGAGTTGGGTGACAGTCAATATTTATTCTTGTTCTTTCTGGGTCTTGCTAAATATGTACGCTTCACCTGGTTTGAATGTCGAAACCTCTGAAGATTTCCTCAGTCAATAGTTGGCCCATTTTTCTGATGTTACTTTGATTTATGCCTCTTAAGACATGAAACTAATAGTCATTACTGAGATGTATGAAAAGAGTTAATCAGTGATTATGTAGTGTGGACTTGGGGATGAGTAGTTTTAAAGTATAGAACTAGTGAATAAAATTCATTTATACTTTAAAAAATGTAGAGTGGAATGGCTAAAACGTTGACTTTCAGCCTAATTCAGAACACACCAGGTTATAAAATAGAAATGTTACCAAGGAAGTAGAGCTCATTTCTAATGAGTAGATGTCAATAGATTAGCATTTTAAGTATGGGATGACAGCATGATTGCAACAAACATCTGTAAAATTATTGCTTTTCATCTACATTAATTTGCTAAATGACTGCCATGCAAATAGCCCCAAACCATAAATAAAAAAGGCATTCAGGAATCATTAGTAAATTAGACCTTGGTTACCTGATTTAAAATCAAAAAAGAAATTAAATGTGCTGATGCATAACCTACAGTAGCAGAATGTAATGAGAAGGTACAGGTTAGTAGAAATCAAGGCGCTTTTGTGTCCAAAGAGAATTTCAAAGAATGAGTGCATGCTGTTTTAGTGGTTATTGTTGGCTATTTAAAAAGAGATTGATGTGTATCACTGGGTTGTAAAAGAATGTTTCACATGCTGTGACACAGTAGTTACCTTCAGATTTCTGCCTATGGATGTGAATCTGTTTATCATGATTGTTGCTTTGCAATGAGTTTACACAATGAGTTTACATGACTACTGCAACCATCTTGTTGAGTAGTTGATGTGAAAAGGAGCAAAAGGAAGAGAGAAAAATAGAAGAAGTTGGGTAAATAAATACCTATTAGGTCTACCTCTTTGTATCAAACATGCCTATTAAATCTTAAAAAAAAAGACTCACATAGATTAAACATTGCATGCATTTTGTTTTTCTTTTAACAAACGATTTTGTTTAATTGTAGCTGTGTTTACATACTCTATTGAAAGGAATGGGTTCATGAAAATATTTGGGAGAGCATGTAGTGTCTAATTAATTGTTCATTGAATTTAGACTGTTTAGGATTAATTTGACTATATGAACAAAATCCTAAATAGTATATATAGAATTTCACAATCATTTTCTTCTAAAATTAAGCTCTAAGTGAAATTGGGTAGCCAAAAAAAAGCAAAGCAGAGGACTTAACTAAACTTAGTAGCTGTTTTATCAGTAAATCCAGTCATTCATCAGGTTCTGTAAATCCACTCGTTCATCAGGTTCATCCCAGCCCATGCAAGCAGTATCAAGACCACACTATCTTAAAAGAGGCAAGAACAAGATTTATTCATTAAAAAGACAAAAGTCACTGAGGTTGCAAGGGACTCCCTTAGTAACCTTACCACGTAGTCTAGTCTCTAGTCCAGAAAGTTACATGTGGGTCCTTCAGTCATGTGTGTCCACAAAATGGTGGCTGCCCCACCTTCAAGTCAATAAAAAATCCAAAATGGCACCATTGATCCACCTCCAAAAGCGGAAGAACCAAATCTAACAAAAAAATAAAGATAGCACAGTTGCCGCTCCTCCAAAAGGCACAGCTCCAGCATTCTTTCATCCTGAACCACCAAGACTCAGAACAGCAGCAGCAACCACTTCAGACATCTCAGGATGAAAAGAGCAGGACTCAAAGTTCTCTGCAGGTCTCCAGATGATTCACAAGCTTTGGAGTTTCTAAGTTGAAGCAAGTTTCCAAGTACTAAGTTTTCAAGTCAGCTACACAGATCACCAGTTTCTCCAACATGCTTCCCTAGGCTCCTCACTGACCCCAGCTGGGGATGGAAGTCCACAGTGTGACTTCCTTCCCTGCCTCACTGTCATACAGGTCTGAGGCCTCCAGCCTCCTTGTTGCTCCTCTGCACCCTCCCTTCTCCAGCTTTCTCTCTGTGTCTCACTCTCCACTTGTACTCCTTCCTAAATCTCCTCTGCCTGTCCCTCTCAAGAGAAAACCTCAGCTCCCTTCCTTGAATCTCTGCTAACCAGGACAAAATGGTTTCCATCCAATGCAGCATTACCAAGCTGGGGTCTTGGGCCCCCAATATCACATCACCCCTATCATAAGGAGGGCAGAATGAAGAATGTATGAAAATACATTATCCATAGTCTTAGTGTGGACTCTATGCTAAGCTCATTGAAACTATTATCAAATTTTACCTTTTAACAGTCATGTGAAGAAATCATTCCATACAAGAGACACTACTTATGATATTCAACTGTTCTGAGATTAAAACACGTTCTGAAACTTCCTTTAGATTTAACTCCAGTGGCCATACTTTTAATCATTCTACAATATTATTTACATTCAGATACCTACTTTACCATTTCCATACAAACACAAGTGCCCTGTCCTCAACAAACCAAGTATTTCCAAATCCAATTCTGTTGTGTAATCTCACAAATGCATATCTTAATTAAAGCTGTTCTCTTTGCTAACATATACTTGAGGTATTATCTCAAGTTTCACTCTCAATTCCTCCTAAGAAGCTTAGCAGATTATATGTTCTACTGTGTTGCCAGGAAATGAAATAAAAACAGTTAAACTAAATCACCTCTTCTGATTAGATGGTGTTGCTTTTCTTTTATTACAATGTTTCTTATATTTCACTTGCCTTACATTCACATTCTACACTATATATATATATATATATATATATATATATAATTATTACTTTTGCATTTATGTAAAATATTTCATCTACATAGATAGATGAAGATAGATTTTTGGCTCACAGCTGGTCAATCATGGATGTTCAGAGCTATGATCTCTTCATCTCATGTCTCTAGTTTTGCATGCTGCCTGGCATAGTGAATTTTAATAATGGTTTCATTAATGAATGAATGGACAAAGGCTTGATTTATGTCTTATGACTGATGGTCATCACTTAATTGATGAAAATTATCCCACGACACTTCCATTCACTTCTCCTAATACTATTATGCCATCATTGATATTTATCCTCAATCATATGTTGTCTTAAGTTACTAATTGCACCAGACTTGACACCGTGACAGAACACTGATTCATTGATTTTTGGCTTTAGTCAGTGAGCCATGAACTCTGAATATTATGGGGAAAATGTTAATTATAAGAAATGATCATATGCAAGTAAAGGGAGTACACAGGAAATGAAGATCTGAAAGAGTTGGATGGTGAGACAAGCAAATCAGGCAGGACTTCCAAAGCACTGACAGAGGTGAAAAGGCAGGAAGATGTTAGAAGGCAACTGATTAAGTTTGCAGAAGGGGACCTTTTACATTGGTTTTTGGAACTCAATTATCTCTGTTACTTGTCATGCCTATGTCTGCTGAGAGAACCCACGGAGTGATGTAGAAAAGAGGCTGAGAACACAGGTTGGAATTCATCCATCACTCATCATCCTCTTTCCACAATGGAGAATTTTATTTAATCTCCAAAATCTCATGCAAATTATTTTCTGCCTTTTCTGAAGTACCATAGAGGACTGGATACAAATACACTAAATTGAAAATAAAATAGAATGGAGCACTTAAACACAAGAGACTTTGCTAATTCTTTCCTCCCATTATTTTATATATGGATGGTCTGCTCGTTTATTTGTGCTGCCAAACATAAATGAAATATTTGAGAAAACATTATATTGCAGTCTATAGTGGAGCTATAGTGGAGACAGGTGGAAAGATGGTTACTTATGAATATGTTGGACCAACCCAGTGCAGATGGCAGTGGAGTTCTGGCCCTTGAGGTCTGGCGATGCCCAGGCTGGAGAGGATGATGTTTGCATCCGAGTGGAGAAAATTTCTAACCTCAGTCGTCACAACCCCTTGTCAATGAATCCCTATGGTTTCAACTCCACATCATCAATGTTAACAAGACCTTGTCTTTTCCCTCGACCCTGTTGCTTAGAAGAAATTCTTTTTTTTTTTTTTTTTTGGTTCTCTATTGCCCTTTATTTTTGTGTATGATAATAGGTAGCCCAGCATAGTGATTTGTGCTTAAAAGTTTCAGCCTATGAAGCTGCTGAGTCTGGGAATCATGGTTTGAGTCATGTCCGGGGCAAAATAGAGAGACCCAAAAAATAGCTGGGCGTAGTGGCACATGCCTGTAATCCCAGCTACCTGGGAAGCTGAGGCTGGGGATTGCTTGAATCTGTGGTACCCTGGGCAATGTGAGCCTGCAGGTTCCACAGGCAAAAATGAGACCTAGTTTCAAAAAAAAAAAAATAAAAATAAAACAAACAAACAAAAAATAAACTGGTGAGAGAGATTCAGAAGCAGTAAGAGATTTTTTTAGACTCTTTGCCTAGAAACAGGTATTTAAAAAATCTGCACATAATAAGGTAAGGCACTTCATATTTTTAATGTTAAATATTTATCTAAAATTAAGTATCTAACAATATTCTGCATTCATTAGAAACAACATCTCATGTTCCTTTCACTTTAAATTTAAGCTTGGTCACTCCAATAGTTGTTCTTTAAAACTGGGATAGAAATATTAGCTGTATCTCAGTAACAAAACTGTCCCAAACAAATTGTTTATAAAGGTAATAATTCTATTGTATTGGATCATCTCTCCATATTATGCTGTTGTCAAAAAGTGATGACAAATGCAAGCAATCAAACATGGTAAATTTGTTTTCATTAGAAAGCTTTTCAATTGCAATTCTGTTTTGCTTCCTAATCTTCTTATGTGTAACCTCTAGGAACTGCTAGAAGACGAGAGGCTCACAGATTGCTTGCCTGCTTATTTCCTCCCCTGAGATTTCTCTGCTGCTTGCAATAAGCTTAAAATAATCTCTATATAAACAAATCTATTCTTTTTGTCTTTCTTAGTCTTATCTATCAAGTCCATTTTGAGAGTGTGGGTATGAGGAAATAATGATATGGATTGAGAGATTCACTAAGACTTATACCAGACTTGAATATTAATGCATTAAGAGTTTGTTGTTGTAGAGGTGAATTATAGGAGGTCATACTGTAATCATTCCAGATCTATTTGTTTTAATAAAGTATAAACATACAAAAAATAGAACAGAATTTATAGAAAATATATTAGTAGTACCTGATAGCATTTTTTATATTTATATGGTTAATTGAACAATAAGACATAATAAATATGCATGAATTATACTGGCATGAAAGCAGGGCACTTAGAAACACATAAGCCTTATACTTATTATGTCATCAAAGAATATAAGTCCTGAAGACCTGAGCTGGTGTAAATCCAGATCACTAAATTAGAAAATAATACCTTGCAGTTGTAAGATACAATTAGCATTTCTGAAATTTCAACAAAAATGTTTGTGTGTTTGTATATAATCACCCAACCCTATGCATCGATATCTATCCATATGTAATTTCTTAGATAGAGATATATATATACCCATTATTAATCTATTTAGATTCAAATGTGTATATCTGAAAAATACACATAAAAATACACTAGGAAAAAGATGGAAAGTCTTCAAGCACAAACACCCAAGTGGGTCAAGGATGATTAAGAAAACTAAACTGGCTAAGGAAACTTTCAGGAATCCAAAGAATGGTCAGAAGAAATTATTAGCCCAAGGTGGGGGCAGAGGATTATCCATCAAGATGACCAACCCAAGTAGACCCCAGGTTTATAAATTCCACAGTCATTTCATCAAAGACCGCTATATTATCTATTCATTCTCTACAAAGTATCCATGGTCTGGAAGAAGGCAGCTATTGCCAAGCTATGTCATCACAGGTGTCTCATTTTTTTCTTTTTCTCTTTTCCTTAATGAAGTTCCCATGTGTTGATGAATGAGAAGATCTGATGAATTATCTCTCAATAAGATTCAAGAACCCATGTATCCATTTATGTGTCAATAGACATTTGGTTTTTATGCTGCAATGAAATATTATTTACCTTTCTTAGTGTGAAGAGAAAAAGTCATGGAGAAGTTTGATAATAGCAAGTGTACATGGGAGAAAATCAAAACTCTTATGTAGCTGTAAAAGGCTTATTTAGCACAAGGGACTGGGGGGGGCAGTTAGGGATTTTAGTGGGAAAAACAATAGTACCTCTGCCTTCTCCATGGAGAGGGGCAAAGGAATTACATCTTTCTGGAAAACATTCCTGCAGAGAGAAGTTTAGATTTAAACATCAAAAGTCATTCCTACCCAGCCTGCAGAGACATTCCTCTGGAATAAACATCTTGCCAAAGACATGTTTTAGAGTAGCAAATTTTTGATCCTTTAAAGAAGAAGGAACTTCTAATTGCACTGTTATGGAAGAATCTGGAGGTTGTTGTGCAAAGTAAAATGAGTCAAGCACGATAATATTAGACCATGATTAAGGGATAATCAGAGACCCCTTAACTATTAAGGGGTATATGTTCCAAAAGGAGTCCAGTCCTCTGCTGCACAAAGGCAAAACAAGCAGGTTTTAGCATGAAAGATGTTTAATAAATCAGTGTGCATAGAGAGAAGAGGAGAAAGGATATTACTGACAACAGTTTCCCAATAAAACTCCCAAATTACCCATCCATCTTGGACAGATGCCTAGTCATTCAGTGATGGTCTGAAGCAGGGTTGCTGAGTCCTGACAGCTTGCAAGACACCTTCTGGCAGGATACCCAAGAAAGGGTTTGGCAGGTCCAGATTGCTGGGACAGAAGGAGTGAGAGAAGATGCAATATTAAAGCGCAAAACAAGAACACGACTGCCATTGTCTCTACCAACAATCAGGAGCATCCTGTCCATGTATATCTCACTTAGGTGTCTCTTCTAAGTGTCTTTACTTGTCTCTCCTCCATGTATCATTTTAAGTCAGTAGGTGTCATCCACATCAGTGAGCAAGAGGGTCATACATCATATGGGTTTTCATGGTTACTCAGGAATATCTCTAGATGCCAGGATCTTGCCCACACAGAATGACTGGTTCATCCCAACCTGGGACCTGAACTCCAGTTGCATGTGAGTGGAGATGAGGAAAATGATGCCTCAGTTTCATGGAGCTTTAGATGTCATGGTAATACAAAAGTTGTATGATCTCAGTTATATGTGGAATGAAAATTAAAAGAAAAAAAAAAGATTTACCAAAACTGGAGAAAAGAAACATAAAATGTAAGAAACAAAATAGTTGCCAGGGACTGGTGTAGAAGTAGGGATAAAAAAAAAAGGGGGGGTTACTGTTTCATGGATATAGTTTCAGTTTTGAAGGATGAAGAATTCTGGTAATGAATGGTTGTGAATGTGTTTAAAAATAGGAATACAGCTAACCATTGATTTGTGCATTTAAGAATAGGAAGATAGTAAATGCTATATGATATATTAACACAATAAAAATGAAAAGATGGATTTTCTTCTGTCACATAAGGGATATTCTCAAACTGCAAGTTGCCAATAGTTTTAAGATTATTTAAACTTCCTCTTTGTTTAGCTAGCTAGCATCATGTATTTTAATTATTCCTTGTCTCCAAGATGTTAATGGAAAAGATTGAAAAGGTCACTGAATAATCCTTATATATGTAGAAAAAAATGTTGTACCACTTATTTTAATAAAAAAGAAATCTAAATCACAAGTGTCAAGTAAAAGACAGATTTTGCACTAATAATTTAGGAGAGTTTTCTTAGAAAAATCATCTCTCCATACTAAAATTCTTACCAATTATTTCTATAGTTAAACATGTTATATTACTTGCATGATATATTTTAATTAAGTTTTACATCATGAGACGATCGATACTTCTTATTGCTTTTCCAATTTAACTCCAGGAGACTTTAGTGGTTAAGGAAGTAAAAAGTTGCCTTTACCTTCCAAGTATAGGCAGAAAGCTACCTACCTATAGTGCCTGCACACATTTGTCAATGCATTGCAGTATAGCTGTAAGAATTAAAAATCAACAATACATTGGGTGGCCAGGCTGTTTTCATTTGTGATCTGTCCATGTTTTCTTGCTGCAGGCCGTCTTCTCCAATACCATCTCCATTGCTTTGCTGCTTTTCCTTATGGCTCTGTTGTGAGATGTAGGGGGACCGAAAACCTACCTGCCAGGCTCGTGCGGCTCTGAAAACACAGTCCCTCGCCCAGTGAAAGGACACTGCCATAGGAAAGAGACTAACAGACTTAGCACAGTTTGTAAACAAAGAGTGGGGTTTGAGAGAATGGAAGGGGCGCCAGAGGGAGGGGGGAGGAAGAGGTATCTCAAAACAAACAAGCAAACAACAAACAAACAAAGCACCCAGTTAAATTTTAGGCACATTGAGAACCAAAATATTTGGTATTAGCATTTCACAAATGTATCCATTGGGCATGTATTAATTGTTTTACTGAAATTCACATTATCCTGAATCTTATTCAGCAACCCTGGCCCCAATACTAATTTAAAAGACTCTGACTATTTTAATAGTTGTGACTTTCATGGTCAGGCAGAATTGTAAGTGGCTTTCTGATGTGGGAAACTACTTAAGGCTTCAAATGAGGTCAGCAGTCTGCTTTTGTGTCCACTTAAAATATACCAAGCAAAATACTCTTTTAGGTGATTATATTATGTAGGAGTATTCAAATCTTCTATGATAGTGCTTAAAATATAAAAATATGTTCTTCTATTGCACATTATGATTTATTTCTAAGTTGATTACCAAATATAAATATATGACCCTGAATAGTTTATCTAGTAAAATGTAGTTAAAACATATCACAGGAATTAATTTATTACTCTCTATCCCAAAAGGAAAAACTTGAATCCACTTTTGTCATCTCTCCTCACAAGTTAATTACAGTAACTTTAACACAAGATATAAAACTGGAGATAAATAAAAAAATCCTCAAAGAGAAGACATTTAGAATTTTAATTTTGATGAAAATTCAATTTGAAATTTAAACATTTTTATTTTAAACATAGAATATACTCATAAAATGCCAACTGCTTTGATCATTGAAATAAAACAATGTGTAGATTGTTTAGAAAGGAAGAAAAGCTCTTGTTCCTCACTTTATTTGTGAGTATTCTCTGCCCACATGTAAGCATCAAGGCATGTTATTTGATTACTCAGATTTTGCTTAATATTGCTCTTATTGAATGAATTTAAAAATGCTCAGGGACATCAGTGTAAGTTGGTATAATTGAGTTCTAATTCACATTAGATGTCTTTCTCCTGATATAATATAGATGTTACTGTCAAGAATTACATACTGATTTATGTTTTTACAGGTATTACTAGTTTAGTTTAAAAATGATATCGGTGATACCTAAATTTTTAAGCAATTAAAAACTTCATTTTGACTTCCTAAAGATAACAACTTTTCAATCATCAACTATTATTTTTTGCATTTATATATTTTTATAGTTTTATGTATCAAGATCTTTATCTCAAATGTACGTTAATTAGAAGTTAATATGTTAATAGATTTTCCATAAATATGTACCTTTTTGTTTTAATGTTTTATGATAAAAATTATTTTAGAAATTGAGAAAGTGGCAACTTTAACATCTTTCAGGAAATGTACTTAAATATAAATAATTTCTTTGTTTACAAGAAGTTAAACGATGGTAAAAAAAATCATCCTACTGATTTCTCCTCTTTAACTTTTCTGCTGAATCATTATATATTATACCTTAGTTGTATTGCAGCATAGATGATATTAATTAATCATAACTACATGATGCATAATGTGTCTACGTCTTTGATATCTTGTCATCAAAATGAAATATAGAAAATTAATAAAAATTAACCAATTACTTGATCTAGTTTCATGTAATTTTTATTCTCTATGCATATCTTCTTTCCTCTGAGTTATTTCTTACAAAAATTAGTTTATTTAAAAGTATTGAGATTTATTTAATGAAATAGATTTTATTTTAAAGAGCATTATAAACTTAGTAAAGAGGTTGTGGATAATGCAATTATGATCGAAAGAATCATTGAAAATAATTGTAGCTAGGGTTCAAATAACCATAGAACATGTTCTTTAAGGAAGAAGATAGGTTAACTGCATATAGAAATATATGAATAAAACTGTGATAAATATTATGAGGATGAAAGGAATGTTTGTACGAATGTGTCAAAGAGAAAGAAAACAAAAATTGTAAGTTCAAAAGTAAACAGAAATGGATGAAACCAGAAGAAATTGACTATGGAAAATAATTTAAGTCAGTAAATTTAAAATTAAGATCATTTGGTGACCCCCTTAGGAGCAAAGTTGAGGAAAGAAGAAATGTAGTTAGTCCCATTAAAACATTATAATTGTACCACATTAGCAATCATAATCAGCATGTGTCATAAGGAGATGAGACCAGAAAGTATAAAGGTCAGGTAAGGATGGGCTTATTAGAAATAAAACTGAGTAAAAACAAAAAGTGGCAACAGCAGAAGAAAATTATCCAAATGTGCAGAATCTCTTTATGTTTCCAATTTGGAATGACTTCTCAAATAAGAATGGCATTAGTAGATTATTTTCAATAATAGATGATCACTCATATATGGATAGAAATGTGTGTGTATGTGTAGTGAAATAAAAAATACAAGAAGTCACAAAAATGTGATAATTATTACATGATAGAAAAAATAGTGTTTTAATGACAAAAAATAATCCTTAATATAGTCCACTCGTTCCCTTTTTTTTGGTCTCCAGTAAAAATGCTATTTTAATTTTTACTATATTTTTAGTAATAAAACATAACTATGCATTAATCACTCATAGTTTCACTGTTTTAATATATCTTTATATATTGATTGGAGCATTAGTTTTCATGAGCATGAGCAGGGAAATATGAGAATAGCTTATTTTTACAGACATTCTTATTTTAAATCCACATGAAACTTTTCTACAAAAAAAATTTAAATGGTTTGCATAACAGGATACCTAGGTAACACTTTCTATAGACTAGTAAAAACAAACTTCTCTTCTGAAGTTGCCTCTAATTCTCAAATTATAAGGTTTAGTATGGAAAATGCATGCTCCTACCTATATAAAAAGGGATGTTTCAAAATATTATAAGTTTTCTTTCAAAGTGATTTTTACATTTTACCACCATATTTTATTTTATTGACTCATTCCTAGACTATAAAAGATAAACAGTTTGCGATAATGATTGATATTGAAAATATCTGCTTTAATCTTTTTACAGGAACAGAGAAGTCCTTAATAATGTAGCTTTGTTGCAACATATAGATAAAAGGTAACCTTTTTATTGTAAAATGGCCTTTAGAGACAAATGAAGAAGATTATTACTTTCTGTCTCCATTGACACCTGAGGATCATCATTCCCTCTATACTGAATAGTACAATATCCTCAGATATGTATGGAAAACTATGTTGCAATATGTGTCATGTTCAGAAATTTACCCAAATATAAATAGTATCTACTCTGCAAGAACAGATAATTATTCCTATGAATTCCTTTGAAACCAATGAACTAAATGATAAGACATAACAATATACATATTTAAGAATTTTTGTACTCACTTTGACCTTGGGGGTAGAATCATTTCTGTCATATTAACTTTCCGGTGAAGTATATCAACAGTGCACAAAATATACAAACTTACAACCTGAAGCCATAGAAAGTCATAGGAGTGGTGCCATCAGGAGTAGAGTCCCCAGGCTCCAGAGAGAAGGTACATCAGTAGAAAGACCAAATAAACACATGCATTTCCATGTGTGTATTTTAATGAAAGAGTTTCCAATCTACCTCTCTGTGAAAAATTGGGTTTGGATTGACACTTTCTATGTCTACTTTAATATAAACCTGATATTGTCATCCGACCTATAAGCAAAAATGTAATACAGATAATTTTCAAACAGCAATTTTCAACCTAAAATACTCTCAACCAATTATAAATACCTATTTAAAAAGACATAAATCTAGGCTTCTATAAGTAGTATGCAACTTCAAAAAAAAAGTTTCCTAGTGGGTGCATTGAACTTTTCAAAGAGAATAGTTTTTAAGTAAGTATCTTAAATCCTACCCATAAGACCTCATTCTCTCATACCCATGCCTTCATTTGGAGCCCAGATCACATAATACAACTAATACAATTCTTCCTGGTACATGGGATTCCTGTTTTGTATAGTAAGAAATATCAAAAGCAGGAGTTTCTATTTCTAGTGTAGGCATTTGAGTCTTATTGTCCACATAATCCGAAGATCACTCAAAGTATATGACAACCGCAGGCATCTACCAGAACCCATCCCTGGTAGAAGTCAAGTATAAAGAATATACAGCAGTAGCTTGTGGCATAAGAAATTATCATCTGTAAGGGTGAACAGAAGTTGGATTTTGGAGTTGGCAAGGTTAGAATAAAAAATATGGGAGAATGAAATCTGAAAGAAGGGAGTCAAAGTTCTGCCTGAAATTCCCTCTCAATATTTTGTTAACTTTTAAGCCCACTACACACTGATGGAGAGAACTTCTAGCCAGAAAACAAATAGAACAGATTTCAGTAGTCTGGTGTTACCTGAGTTGCTGAGTTAGAGAAGACTGAGTAAATATCACAGTTTTTCAGCTGAGATTCCAGAACAATCCCTAAGGGATGCAATATACTTTAAGCGAATCACAAACTATCATGCATCTACCTTAGCAAAACCTAAAACATAGTCTTAACTGTGTTTATTGTCCATGTTAGCAGTGAGTAAAAGCTAAATACAAATCAACATGATCTGTAGGTATCTACAGATTAGATGATAGAGAGATAGAGTTTAGACAGACAGATAGATAGCAATAGAGATAGATAGAGAGAGAGAGAGAGAGATGATGATAGATAGATAGATAGATAGATAGATAGATAGATAGATAGATAGATAGATAGATAGATAGATAGATAGATAGATAGATAGATAGATAGATAGATAGATAGATATGCCAGAAGAAAAATGAATCTTCACTGGAGAAAAGTATTATCTATAACCTCCGATTTTTTCATATACAATAGCTGTAATTCATTAAAACATCAGCAGGTACACTAACAATTGGGCTCTCATGACCTAAAATACAAAAGAGGAAAAAATTAGAAATGTGGACATACATTTTCTGGAAAATGCAGCTATCAGCAAAGACTGGTAATAAGTAAATATAAATAAATAAATATAGTGAATAACATAATAAAGAATAAGATTGGGAAGAATGTGAATTTCACTTAGTCTGCCAAAGGAAAGGTTGCCCTCTAAAGCTTTTAAGAGGTGAATTAACATAAGTAATAGAACAAAGGTATCTAAAATTTAATTGCAAATTCAATAATCGGTTTATACCAAATTACAAATAACAGAAGACTATATGGTTGGGCTATCCAACGGATACACACATAAATAGAAATGACAAAAAACAAAAGTGAAATACAAACATCTTAACACATATTACTGTACTCTCAGCAGCAAAGACAGAGATGATACTTGAAGAAATCTGTCATTAGTTTCTCTACATATTGTAAGAGATATCAAGTCCTGGGCTCAATCTATGGATTTTAAACAGCATACAATTTTAATTACACATCATCAGCAATATGATTATTGAATTTAAAACTAAGCCCCAATTCCTTGCTCAATAGGTGGATTTGGGAGGCTTGAGTAGATAAGGGAGGAGATAGGCTACAGTGGGAACCTGGACATTAATGATCTGATTTGTTGATGACCCTTTATGCTAATTCAGATCATGAGTCAGACCACATCCAAGATGTGTTACCCTCAACAATCATTCATGCCTGGAATGTATACAGAGCCTGAGGACCCTCTTTCTGGTGTACAGACTCCTCCTTGTTCACTTTCTGTTCTCTAGATGAGATTTTTGACAGAAAGCCTTATAAGTAGGAGAGTAATAATAACATTCGAGCAAACAAAACCTAGAGAACAAAAATTACCACATGGAAAACTGCAATAAAAGG
>PVHY01016559.1:0-33490 GCA_004024945.1 Uropsilus gracilis
GTATAAAACCATTTAAGCCTGATGAATCATTTATCTTATTAAAATGCATGTTCTTTTAAACTCTGAAAATAGTAGGTATATAACAAACAGTGTTAGTTTCAGATGTATAACATGATTTGGTATTTATGTATATTGATGAATGATGACCACAAGTTTAGCTAACACTTATCATTATACATAATTACAAATTATTTTTCTTGTGATGAAGCTTTTAAGATTTACTTTATTAGAAACTTTAAAATACACCTCATAGTATTTCCTAACAATTGCCATGCCTTCTATTACCTCCATGGTTTATTTATTTTGTAGTTAGAAGCTGTACCTTTTGACCACCTCCAACCATTCCACCCACCTTCCTATGCCCTGCCTTTGGTAACCATCTGTTCTGTTTATACTATTTGTTTATTTTTGATTCCACATATGGGTGAGATCATACAGTATTTGTCTTTCTCTGACTGATGAATTTCACTTAGCATAATGCTTTTAAGGTTCCTTCATGTGATCTCAAACAGCAAACTTTCTTCTTTGTAATGGCTGAATAGCATAAACAACACACCTACACCTTCTTTATCCATTCATCAACTGATGAGAACTTGTATTCCTAATACAGTCCCAGATGTCTTAGATGCTGTTGGTCAGAATCACAGATTTTGAGAGTCCTGGGTTAGGGCTAAGCTACTTTATTAGGGAGTTTAAAGACAAGAGTAGCTAAGCTTCTTTATTAAGAAGTTTAAGAAGAATCTTTGCATTCAAACAAGCAATATAGGTTGACAGGAAGGTCAGCTCCACATTTTCTTCATCCATTCACCCATTAATGGACACCTAGGTTGCCTCCATGTCCTATTAGAAGTAACTAAGTTTGTTGTTTGTTGTTACTACAACAGACAACATATGCGTATTTGTTTTTAAATTAGTGTTTTTAATTCCTGTGGATAAACATGGAGCAGTGGATGGCTAGATCAAATTGTAGATCTATTTTTAATTTTTTGAGAAATCACCAATTTACAGTACTAACAACAATGTACAAGGACTCCCTCTTCTCCACACCCTTTCCAATAGTTTGTTTTTTTTTTGATAAATCATCTGATAGATGTGAGGCAATATTTCACTGTGACTTGGATTTGCATTTCCCTTATAATGAGTACTGTAGAGGATCTTTTTATTACCTCCTGACTTTCTTGTCTTCTGTGGAAAAATGCTTATCTAGCTCTTATGCCCCCTTTTAAATTGGATTTCTTACTTTTGTTATTAAGTTGTATGAGTTCTTATATATATTTAGAATTTAACCCTGTATCTGGTAATAAGATTGATAAATATCTTCTTTTTTGATCTCCCTACCCTTTTCAGTACTCACTAAACATTCATTTGTATGCTCCAGCTTCCAAACTGGTTCTAAGCATTCTCAAAGGCATTTTTGTCTGGATATTGTTATTTTGGTGGATATGTGGGAAATGAGAGTCTGGAGCTTCCTAACCCACCATTGTAGCTGATGTTACCATCATTAGCAACTTTTTGTAAGTTGCCTTTTTCTTCATTTGGCATCACTTGATTGTTGCTAAGTCTTTTCCCGTTTCTAGTAGAGTTTTGACAAAATTAATACTGCCATTTTGATTCAGGTGGTTGATTTTGAGTTGCAACTTACTGTATGAACAGGAATTCAATAGGTGGAGTTGATTCAAGCATTCCCACGAGTACATGCAGATGGAAAAGTACATAGTATGTGTTCTAAGGTAAGACATAAAGCATGGAGCATGTGCCAAGGTTACTTACGTAACTCACACTGACTCTACATATTATACATTTATTATCACAAGGGTAATGGTAGTTCAAGTAACCTTGTGCTGTTATCTAAGTAGTGATTATTTTAATGGAGATCAAGGTAGTCAGTTCAAATGTAAGATAAATAACAATGTGGTTCATGTCTTCCCTTCTGACTAGTTTTGGTATATTACTTTTGTATCAAAAGACCATTTTATTGCAACTGCTAGGTTCAGCCCTGCTTCAGCATCCAGGACTTACACTAACCTAATCTATAACATGGTTTCACTGTCCTTATGGTTCTTAGTAATCCTCATCACTCTTCCTTTCTTGTATACACAAAGCTCCTAAAGTTTAAATCTTCATAAACTATTCTTCTATGGCTTCTCTTTTCTCATGAATTTCAAATATAGACCGACTTTACCAAAGCCTTTCACAATTTTTTCCGTTTGATTACTCATTCATGTCTATCTTTTGCTATTATATTATATTCCTTCTCTGATTCACTTATAAAAATGTTCTCTGTTTTCAAGTTTCCAGGTCTTTGCTTATTCCTCTGATAGTTTTTCTTCCCTTGATAGCCTTTTACACCTGTTTGCCTCATAATTTATGTCACTTCCCTATTCCTTATCCTGAAGTCAGGTTAGATATCATTTTATTGGGTAAATTACATCCTATATATAGCATCCTCCTTTCTATGTATGGAGTATGTAAATTTCAAGTTTCTTCTATATATCTCTACTATAGTATAAAATTTAGAGTATCACTACTTATTATCAATTACTTGGTAAAACTTGGCATATAAATATTTTAATTAAATAAATGAATTATATCTCTTGGATCATCTTGGTTTTAAATAACTGTGATAGTAATAATAAATATAAGTTTAGGTATCACTGAAATGATACTCAATGAAACAAACTCAATACCCCACAAATTAGTTTACAACCTTAAGAGGAAACTTCCCTCTGCTTTGGGTAGAACTAAATACATACCTGTGAGGATAGATATGACTGTAGTTTTTCCAGCCCCATTTTGTCCTAGAAGGATAGAGATCTGTCCTTTATATAAATTCAAACACAAATTGTTTACTGCTACATTGTCATCAAATTCCTGTGGGACAAAAAAAAAAACCAAAAACAAAACCCTTCATAATTGTCACTACTGCTTATGTCAGACAAGCATCATGTCCTCCATCCATAGAAGACACATTACAAGATTAAATTCATATTGTAAAGAAAGATGACATGAATAAGGAACAATGTCTTTGTGTGAACTGAGTTTGTACATTAGTCAAAACAAGTGTGGAATTACAATGGCATGCATATTTAACTACCTTTGATAAAGGAAACTGACATGACTCCAGTCTATGTAAAATGTGTATTATACAGAGATTATGGGTTTCTATAACTATAGCAAGAAACAAGAAAGCTCATAGAAGCTTCCACCAATGTTCAGAGAAGTTGAAACCATGATTTCATCCACAACTCTAGTGATTCATATGAGCATGCTTGGAAATTCTTGAGATTATAAGTGAAAGTTATCAAAATCAAATCTGGCCATTCATACATTTGAATGACCAGTCAGCTAATAATGGTGTGTGTGTGTGTGTGTGTATATATATATATATATATATATATATATATATATACACACACATTAATAGAGGCTAGGTTTTGCTACATTGCCCAGGGTAGTCCCAATCTGTATACTCAAGTGATCCCTAGCCTCAGCCTCCCAGTAGCTGGGATTACAGGTGCACATCACCATACCTGACTATTGTTTTGAGAATAGGTCTTGCTATGTTGCCTGGGGTAGTTTCGAACCTGCGGACTCAAGTGATTTCTAGCCTTTGTCTCCCAAATAGGTGGGATTACAGGTGTGCATCACTGTGCCTGGCCCTGGTTTTTTATTTTTTATAGTTCGTTTAAAAATAAATAATAAGCCGGGTGTGGTGGTGTGTGTCTGTTGTCCAAGTGCTTGGTATCACTTGAGTTCATGGGTTAAAGAACTCCCCGGGCAACATAGTGAGATCTGGTCTTGAAAAATCTATCAGACCTTCATCTATGGCTTCACTGGAAGCTGATGAATTAAAATCCCATGTGAACTTGCCACCCAAAAAACATAACTCTCTCCCCATGCCTTGGGAGAGAAGGCCTGCAGAGTCAGGGCACTGGCTTCACAGCAAAGCTGCAAACGGACGGAGAGGAGATGACCTGCAAGGTCCATCAGTGGACGCCTGCCCTCACTCAGCGAGAAACCTCCTCACTGACAATCACTGGGGGAAAGGATCCCCAAAGCCAGAGGTTGGAGAAATGAGGTGCAGAGATAGCGGAATGGCAAGGAGATCGTACTGGAGCCAGCAACTAGAAGACACCGATGGACCCCAAATGAAGAAGAATGACCCCAATACAAAGCTAAGGACTACAAACTATCAAGCACAATGTGCCATGCCCTGGAACACAGTCCCCCACCCGACAAATGGATACAGCCACAGGAAAAGAGACCAAAGGACCAATGAATCCAACATAAACCAAAAAAGAACAATGAGAGTGGAGACTGAGTGAACACAAGGGGGTGGGGGGTGGAAGAGGGAAGATATCCCAGTAACCATTTACCTTATTTACTTATGTAAGAATTTAGAAATAAAATTAAAAAATTAAAACAAAACAAAACCAAATCAGCTGGGTGCTGTGGTAGGTGCCTGTAATCCCCAGTTACCTGGGAGGCTAGACTGGGGATCACTTGAGTCCGCAGTACCCCGGGCAACTACTTGAGTCTGTGGTACCCCAGGCAACATAGTGAGACCTAGTCTCAAAAAAAATTTAGAAAGATAAAAATAAATAATAGTGGTAGGTATTCTGTGACCTATGGAACCTCAAGTATTTATTGGGTCCTTTATAGAACATTCGACAACCCTTCTAAGGGGTTTCTGGGAAACTCCCACTATTCAGTTTGAAATCAGAAAGCCTGCAGTCCCAAGAACTCACCTAGGTATAGCTAAAATTTATCTATGTATCTGTAAATTCCACTCACTGTAAAATCATAACTAGAAAACAGACTGAGAAGGGAGTTATTGGGGAATAGAATTCATGAGTTTTTCTTTGCATGAACTCATAAGTTCTTGGAAAGAGTTCAGTGTTGCTGAACTAATAAGACAATGAGGAATCAGATGAGATAGGGCGCATTCAGGGTGGTATGGCCGTAGACGACAATGAGGAATCATATGCCTACAACTGCTCTTCATACCTTTTCAACAGTAGCACTATAGACATCTTATATTAAGGAATTTTTTAGTTTGGAGTACTAGCTTGTACTACGTAGGATTTTTGGCAGTTTCCCAGGCCTCTTCTTGCTATATGGCATTAACATTCTTCTTCTCATCTTCCCTTCCCTTGGTTGGAACAACCAAAATATCTCCAAATTTGACAGAGGCAAATTGTCTCCCTCCCTCCCTGGAGGCAGGGAGACACCATCATTTTTCATATGAAAATGACTGTCCCAGGGAATCTCACTTTCTCTCATGAATTCAATTTTTGGATACTGATAAAACTACTATCTATTTCAGTCACTATCTTTCCCCAGGCTATCACTTTGCATCTCCAAATTCCTACTGGAAACATAAATATTCATGTATGCAACTTCATTATGTCTAAAACTGTTATCATCATCCCCTAGAAACATATTACTTCCCAGTTGTACTGCCTGATCAGTGAATGGTTCCCAATTTCCTGTAGATGTATAAATCAGAAAACTAGTCTTGAGCTTTATTGAGATCCTTCTTGATAGTTCCTTTAAAGTCTTGGTCTTTCATTTCCTCCAATTTTCTATCATTAAGTTTGGAACCTGGAGATTGAGACTTCTCCTTCAGCATCTTTATCTTAGTTCCCTGGCCTGCCTTTTCTTTCACATGTGTCTTGCCTTCTCCCCAACCTCCCCTTACAGCAGGTGGTTCTATGATTTTAATTTTGGGATCATCTTTCAAGGTAGTAGGAAGGGAAGTGGGTGGGAGTAGGAGATTGAAAGGCTCAAACAGTTTTGGGGTGGATAAGATCTAGCTCAGTTGGGAAAATCACTTTCTCTCTGATGCTGGACCAAGTTCCAATCTGTCCAAAGCCTGTTCTCTACATCTCTGTCTCAGTATCATGGATCTCCACAGTTCACAGTGGGTTCTTCTCATCTCAATATCCCTCACTTCCTGGGGTGGGAGGTACAGCTCAACAAACCAGGTGTGCTATCTTAACCAATAATACTCTCTGGGGTTGAACATTTGCTCCCAGGATTCAGTCAGCAAGCAGCATAGTATCTGTTGGAAGCTTATTGGTATTTAATAATTGTCATTTATTTTCCACAGTTTTTGTTCTTTTTCCTTCTCTCATTCTCTTTGCTTGTACTTCAAGAGCTTTTTGTGTAATGTTTATATTCCATTTCCATCTCCTTATTTGCTTCTTCTAAATACTTCTGAGGTTACCTTGAGTTTTAGCGCTCTATATTTAAAACCTACTTTAAAGTGAAAGTGAGTTAATTTTGAATTTACACTTCCCCATTTTTACTCTTCTCCCCCCATATTTGATGGCTTCGGAGACCTTTTATTTTATAGAGTCCTTTGAGTATTTCTTGTCAGGCCAGTTTAGAGGAGATAAATACCTTCAACTACTACTTGTGTGTAAACCTGTATCTCTTTAATTCTGAGTGTCAGCCTAGTTGGGCAGAGGATTCTTGGAGGTCTTTGCCATCCAACATTTTGAATGTATTATGCTAATTCCCTTTAGGGCTATAAGGTTCCTGTGGAGCACTCAGATAACAGTTTTATGGAGGTTTTCATATATGACGCCTTGCTTTTATCTAGCTTCCAAGATTCTCTCATTATACTTAAATTTTGCTATTATAAGTAAAACAACTTGTACAACAGCTCTTCAGGAAAAATGAAAAGTAAAAAATACTTCAGAATTCATTCTGAGTCTAGCACAATCCTGATATCAAAACTGGAAAAAGATCTTATAAGAAATGGAAAAAACAGATCAATATCAATCACTGATCTAAATAAAAAAATAAACAAAATAATATATAAAAAAATGATAATATAGAGTTTCACTCTTGAGAAAACAGCAGAAGGAAAGCCACAGAGAAACGTAGTATGAACCAAAAAGCTGGCAAAACCAAAAAAACAAAACAAAAAAAACTGTCACTTCAAGTCTTCATGAACAGTCTTAAGATGATATAGTAAACGAAGAAATATTTATTTAGGAATCTACTAAAACTTGGGAAGAACAGTAAGGATCTGTGGCATTTAACCCTTGCTTGCTCTAGTTTATCAAGGAATCATTATTGTTACCTTCTTTTCCTTCAATGCCACTTTATCTCCCAGTATTCTCAGTGGAAAATATTTTGGAGTTGTTCATTTCTCTTCATAAATACTGTAACAATCCCTACCTAGTTATCATAATTTGAGAGAACGTAATATCTTCAAAGGTTTTCATTTAGCTAGTTAATGTTATATTTCCTATCCAAACCCTAAAGTTACTATTATATCATTAAGTATATTTTATTCACAGATTTTATAACAACATTCAAATGTCACTTGTTGCCAAGCCAACAGAGGAGATAAAAAAGTAAACATAACCAATGGAACAAGTAAGACTGTATTTTTGAGGCTATATTTACATGTTCTATATAACATGTAGAACCTTATCGATTATAGATGACTTGTTAATAAGCATCTTATTTGTTTTCCTGAAATTCCCAGTTACAAACAATTCCAAATCACAGCATATGATTTTCAGTGCTTGTAGGAAAAAGAGACCTTTGAAACAATACCTTGTGCAAATGTTCCATCTGAATACCTGCCATTAAATGAGTGGGTTCAGTCTCAAAATATCTGCTCTCAGAGGTCCTTGAGTGTGTCAATTTTACCCCCCTTTTGATGAGTGGTTTTCCAAACCAGTATGAGTGCTACAAGGAAAGCAAAATGTAATTACCAAAGTGAACATTAAAAAAAAAAATGAAGCATTCTATCTGAATAATGTCTAAATAAAGTGATGGAATCAGTGATCAGACATTCCTACAAAGAAAGGTCCATGGTCAGATGTCTTCACTTAAACATTATAGCAAACATTTAAACAGGAATTAATAACAATTATTCTTCAAGCTTTCCAAAACTGAAAAGCACATTTCTTAAGTCATTGTATGAAGCCAGATTTACCCCCACATCAAAGCCATACAAAGATATTATGAAGAAACAAACTAAAATATAAATATCCACTAATAGATATACATTAAAGGCAAATAAAAGACAAAGATATTATAATGGAACAAACTAAAAGATAAATATCCTTTAATGGAAATACATTTGGAGACAAAAGTCTCCAAAAATATTCTTACAAAATACATTCAATGGCATACAAAAAGAATTACATACATCATGACAAGGTATTTACCTCAGCTGTAAAAGTCAATCAATGAAACACATGAAAATCAATCAATGCAATATTCCACACTGAAAAAACTATCATTTTAGTAGATGCATATGAACTTTTGCCAAATTGTTTCATGATAAAATACAAGAAAACTAGTTATAGGAGAGAATTTTCTTAGAATTATAAAATATACTTATGAAAATAAAAAACACCCCACAGTTAGTATCATATTCAGTAGTGAAACTGAAAGCTTTTTCTCTAATATCAGGAACAAGACAAAGATGCTTATTTTCATCTCAGTTGTACTGACAGTTTTAGTGAGAAAAATGAGGCAAGAAAGAGAAAAAAAAATTGTTTCCAAATTGGAGAGTGGTAAGTAAAAACATTTGAAGATTACATGATGCTACATACAAAAAAGTCCAGAAAATCTCTTGGTCCCTACCCACTCACCCCCCCCCCCACCTACTAGAGCTAATAAATCAGTTCAGCAGAGATGTAGGATACAAGACCAACATGCCAAAATTAGTTGTGTTTTTACGCACTAGTAATGGACCATCAAAAATGAAAATCAACAGTAACATTTACAATAGCAACTGAGAGAGTAAACTATTTAGGAATGAAGTTTAGTGAAAGAGGTGAAAGACATATAACACTGTTGAAATAAAGAAGTCTTACTATATAGAAAGCCCACAAATTTAAAAAAACATGTTGAAGACGCTGGACATAAACACTCATATATGATTCTCTATATGTAAAACAGCCAGCACAGGTAAATTAAAAGAAAATAAAGCTAATTAATGACATGGATAGGGAAAAATGTTATTTCTCAATGGGTATAAGGTTTTATTTTGGGGTGATAACATTTTGGAACTAGATGTGCACATGTACATGGCAAATGTATTAAACACCACTGATTCATCCACTTTAAAATAATTAATTTTATATAAAGTTCATCTGCATTAAAATGTTAATTTGAAGACAGAAATAAGGTACTCTAAGACCCTGCAAACTCTTGGCTTGACCAACTTTGTGAGGTGTAAGGTCATAGTATATTTTTAGGGGTTCTATTTTGCAGCAAAATTATGTGTGATTTGAATCTCCAGGGTTTAGAACTAAAACTCTTAAAATAGTAGCACTTGGGAGTAGGGACAAATTGGAATTACTATAAAATGACATCACAATCAAAGCATTTCATCACATTGGGTCATAATATCTTTTTGTACTATATATTATCTGTAATGGTAGGGGAGCTTGAAGGGGAGGATGCAGATGGCCTCCTACTTTAACAGTCCCAGTTACTGAAAGAAAGCAAGTGCTGATACTAAAGATACATAAATATCTGATTCTTTACTTACTAGAATTTAAGAAACCATCACCACTTTTATAGAGACTTTTAGGTTATTTGTTCTCCAATCAAATTCACTATGAACTACTTGGTTGATACGACATTTATTTTTATTTTTTATTTTTAAGAGACTAGGTCTTGCCATGTTGCCCAGGGTTGTCTCAAACCTGTGAACTCAAGTGATTTCCAGCCTCAGCTTCACAGGTAACTGGGATTACAGGCACGCACCACCATGCCCGGCTTGTATGATAATTTTTAACGTGTGAAGTTATCACTGTGTTATCCATACATGTCTTGCATTTGCACTATGTGAAAGGTTTTAGCATTTTCAGTATGGTTAATACACAAATGAAAATGATTCCAAATCAGACTTTTTGATTACACTAGAAATAGCCAAAAGGACCTCTTTGCAATACAGCGGTATTAAAACTCACCTGAAGAAAAAAGTACCAAGGTCGGGGCATGCCAAATTGCCCTGGGAAGACAGTTTCTATAAACCAGGTCACAAGACCATACAAGAAAGCATCAAGTAAGAGCATTCCTATTAAATAGCCAAAGACAAGGTTATCTTCAAGGGTGGCTGGTCTCCAAATGTTTTCCCACTTAACACCAATTCCTAAAGTAAAAAAGGAGATATTTACCACAGATGACAACATTATGATTCAAAGAGTAATGGAAAAAAGGTTGATACGCTGAATTTTGCCACTGTGAATTATCTATATTTAATACCCTTAGTATTTAGGTCATCCAAGAAAATAGTGGCATATGTAACACAATGGTTTCTTCCCTCTTTCCTTCAAATTCTACAAAAATAAAAGGAATGATCGAGACAAAGTCAGTAACTAAAATAAAAATAACAAAAATGCAAGAAAGCATAAAATCTGTTAGACCCTGTTCCCCTACTTTCTCCCTCACACTAAATTCTTACTGAAATAACCATCAGGCCATTAAAAAAATTGTAAAAATACTAAACAGCACTAAAGATGAATGCTAAGAAACAGAAGAGAAAAAAAGTTTTATTTAGTTATAGTATTGATGGAAAGGAGGAAAGAAAAGTCACCATAGAAGACAAGTAATAGTGTAAAATTGTGAGAATATTTTCCCTATTTAGTAGGATGCTTTTAGAATCTTTTGTTGTGGAAAGTTTTTTAATTTGAGGTAATCCCATTTTTTTTCCTTTATGCCATAAGCATCAAGTCTCCCCCGCCCCCCCACAAAAATACCTCTACCTTTGGCATTATGAAATGTATTGCAATGTTTTTCTCTATGTATTTTATCAGTGTGGATCCTACACAGATCTCTTCAAGGCATTTTAATTTTTGTGTATGGAGTTGAATGTTCCACCTTTATTCTTTTACATATATATTTCTAGTTTCCCAGTACTATTTCATGAAAAGCTTCTCTTTTCCCCGGTGTTTGGCCATAACTCCTTTATCATCAATTAGGCATTGATAAATGCATGGATTTATTTCTGGGCCTTTGACTTTTGTCCCATTAATCCAAGGTATTTATTAAAATACCATGTTGTTTTAACTATGAACACTTTATAGTAGTTAAAAACTATGAACACATAATGCCTATACTTCTTTTTCCACCCCGGGATTGCTTTAGTTATTTGGGACCACTTTCGGCTCCACGTATATTTTAATATTTTTGGTTCTATTTCCTTAAATATTATAATTGAGATTTCAATGGTGATTATATTGTCTATATACTGTTTTGGTACAATAGTCATTTTGGCTATATTGAATCTCCCTATCCAAGACCATGGAATATCTTTCTATATCATTGTATCTTGTTCCTTATCTTTAAGTAGAGTCTGCAGTTTTTAATTATAAAAATCCTTCACCATCTTAGGTTGATTCCTTAGGCTATATGATTCTCTTTGAAACAATGGTGAATGGAACTCGTTTTAATTTTTTCTTCTCCTATTATTTGCATATAAAAGTGCAACAGATGATGATAATGTACTGCGCCACTATACATTTTGTTTCTAGTAACTTTTTGGTGGAGTGATATGTATATAGTATCAAGGAGTAATGTTGGTTTTCTTTTCCAATCTACAGCTCTTTATTTCTTGTTGTGATTGTTAGCTCAAATGTCTAATATTAAATGGAAGTGATGACAGAGGGAATTCTTGTATCCTTTTTCTGATCTTAAAAGGAAGGTTTTCAGTTTTTCACTGTTAATATATTGTGGTATATGATCTCTATTACGCTGAGGTAGGTTCCTTCTGTTCCCATTTGGTTGAGTTTTTTCCATAAATTAGTGCTGAATCTTATCAAGTGCTTTCTTTGCATCTTAACAATAATATGCTGATATATAACTTTATCATTCTATTTGTTTATTCCATCATTCCAACAGGAAATTACAATGACTAATTTATAATTATTAAACCAGCTTTGCATCTCTGGGATAAACCCCCCTGATTTTGATGTATAATCCTTACAATGCATTGGTAAATTCAATTTGCTAGTATTTTGTTGAAGATTTCACAATATTCATCAGGGATATTAGTATGTAACTTTCTGTTCTTGTGCTTTTTCTGGTTTTGGTATAGGGTAATATATTTTGAACAAGATGGGCATAGGTCTTCTTTAAAATCTGTCTGGTCCTAGGTTTTATCTTTATGAAGGTTTTTAAGTGCTCTTTCAATTTTCATGACTGAGGTTGGTGTATGCAACTCTTCTGTTTTTCTTGGTTTAGTCTTGGTAAACTATATTGTTCTAGAAATTAGTCCATTTTTTCATGGTTATAGAATTGGCATATAGTTGTTCATAGTAATCTCTTATGATCCTTTGTGTTTCTATGCCATTTGTGGTAATTTATTCTTTCTTTTCAATTCTATTTATTAAAGTTTTCTCTTTTTTCCTTAACCAAACTAGTTTTCATCTGTTGTGTTAGTTGTCCATTGGGTTTTCAAAGGGCCAGTCTCCTAGTTCTATTGATCTTTTGTATATTCTTGATTTATACTTTATTTCCTTTGGGTTGTTTCTATAATTTCCTTTATCCTATGTATTTTAGGATTTGTTTGATCCTCTTTACCACGTTCCTTTAAGAATAATATTAAGACATTTATTTGGGACTTTTCTTGCTTCCTACTGTGGGCCTCTATCGTAATTATCTTCCCTATTAAGACTGCTTCTGCGGTAATTCACCAGTTCTAGTAACTAGTACTCCTGTTTTCATCAGTCATGGTGTTTTACACTTTCTGCTTTGATTTTTAAAAAATCAATAGGTATTGAGCAGCAGCGTTAGTCTCTATATTTGTGCCTATTAGTTTTTTCTAAGTTGATTTCTAGCTTTATGAAATTATGGCCAGAAAAAGCAATCTGCACAGTTTCAGTGACAATGGCTTTAGTATCCTTTTCTTGCCATTAAACACTTGATCATAGTACTTCTGGGAGTATTTCTGTTTGGTATGGTTTTGTTTGGAAGTACTTGAGTTTTTTCATTCAGGATGTCTAATTTTCCAGAACTTCCAGTGCCTTGTTGAACAAGGTTCTATGATCCGTACAGTCAACTCTCCTCATCTAGGAGTAACAGACTCAAGCTGACAATCACTGCCTCACACAGACTATACTGACAGTCACCAGGACAGTCCACCCAATGTCCTCAGGCTTCCTACTTAAGAAGTACAAAATGTTTCAATTTCCTGTCAGGGTGTCTGGTAGTAGGGCAGCTACATTTGTAGGTATCTATCTACTACTCACCTTTTTGCTACAAGCCTCTGAATGTTTATGTAATTTTCCAGTGGTATAGCCTTTGTCCTGTGCACCAATTCTCTTACTCTCTTCTTGAATACAGCCCTCAATTATAATGTCCTTGAGCAGGTATGAACCCTTCAGTCCACAACAGCAGAAAGGCTTGGTATGGCAGTCACTCCTCTCTTGGTTATATTGCTCCAGTGTTGCTTAAATAGTTTTCCTATCACTTTCCACAGTGTCTTTCCTCTGATGCATGCAATAGCCATCTGTTTATCATTCAGTTGTCACTGTCTTTGTTTAGAAGACATAATGTTATAATTTGTTTGCAAATATGCAGAGGAGGCAAGCCCAGTGTCTTTCCTCTTCTTTTATATTGCTAGACTCTGAAATAATTTAATAGCATAAAAGGTATACAAATTTGAAATACTCCTCAATCCATGGGACTGAATTAGTAAGCCTATAACTTCTTATCTAGTACTACATCAGCCTTTACCCTGGAAAGTCAGCAGTGTCAATGTCATTTTGGAAAAGAAGTTCATTCTGTAAGTAAAAAAAGGGAAGGTGTCAGCCTCTCTAAGTCAGAGAAGAGTAATATTGTGTTCAGATGACAGGTAGAGGGGTGCTAGGTTTTCACTTTGGGGAAACTGGAGAAATAGTCTCGTGGGATCATTCAACACTGCATGGTGGTGGCTTTGATATTGGCAAGGCATAAAGATAAATGGGTTTGACAAAGTGCTACTGCTTTTCCTATCTTAAAACTCACATTCCAAGAACTTGCATAATTTTCCAAATGTTAAGTGAAGGACACTGAGTTTCAGAAAAAGTCAGTGAATGGCAGAGAACTGAAGGAGGGTTTTAAGGCAGAGGGATTTAGCCAGAACTGTGTGCTCACAGTTAGGTGTCCAAACATTATTCTGGACATAGAGTCATACTTCAGTTTGTATGGGTTCATCTAATGTATCAGGTCAGACACTCTACTATAAAAGGAGAACTACTCAGAGAATATCACATAGGGCTGAGATAATAATTTCCTTAATGAAATCAGTAAGAGCATAAGAAATCTCATAAATGTCCACCCCCATTCATATCATCTTGAAGAAAATAAGAAGAAAGGTGTTAGAAAGACTGATGCACTATAAAGAACTTGAAAAATCTTGGACTAGATTTTCATTCATTTTATCACATTTTTATCACAGTATCTACAATACTGTAGAGTATGGAGGAAAATTAGGCACAGGAAATAAAACCACTATGTTTTCTTTTTATGTTAAAATGTGTAATGTATAACTGGACATGGTATAGGAAAAAAACCACATGTACCACTGGTAGAAGAATAAATTATTTTAGTCTTTCTGAAGGTTAAAATTAAAATTAAGATGCAAATACCTTATCAGATAACATTCTTATATCTAGGATATAAATATTACATCAGCAAATATATGTGTACTGTTGGGGATAACAGCAAAAAAATTAAAACCACTTAAATGCACACTGATATAAAAAGAATTATAATATATCTTCACCAAAAAAAGCAGGTTACTTTGATAAAAGGAGCACTACTCTGTATAGAAAGAGGTATAATATATTTTTAATTAAAAAAATGTAGAGCAGATGACTTATATTGACTGGGGAATGATAGTGGAGTGATGGGGAACTTTTAATTTTTCACATTTCCATATTTAGATGATCTATAGTCACCTTAAAAAAAACACTCTACATTGCTTATGACAACATCAAAATCACAATGAGATCACTTCACCCTTGTGAGAACGGCTTAGATCAAAAAACACTGGTGACAACAAATATTGGTGAGAATGTGGAGAAAATGGTTCACATTTTGGTGGGAATGTAATTTGGGACAACCTCCATAGAAAGTAATATGGAGAACCCAGGGTATACAACAATGTAAAAAAAAAATATATATATATGTGCAATCATTAAAAAAATAAAGTTAAAAACAAAACAAACAAAATAAAAAGCACACATACAAAATAATATGGAGATTGGTTAAAAAAACAAAAGGAAATCCCACATGATCTAGTACTACCACTTCTGGGTAACCCAAAGAATATAAAAACACCAAAGTAAAAGATTTATGCAAGGCAACCTTCAGAGCATTGTTATTCACAGTAGCTAAGCTATGGAATCAACCAGAATGCCCATCTACAGATGACTGGATAAGGAAGATGTGGAATATATACTCACTAAGCTGGAATACTATTGAGTTGTTTTAAAAGATGAGCTAATGCATTTTGGGACAAGATGGATGGATAATACTGGATAATTACTGGATGGATAATGAGTGATAAACTAAGTAAAATGATTCAGAAAGTGAGGTAGTTATCAGATGACCTGAGAAATATAAATTACCAAAGAAAACAAACTGGCAAAGCACAATCAAAAATAATCCTTAGACTGTGTGCAAAAATGTAATGGTTCCAGGAGGATAGGAGAGGAGGAAGAAGAGCATAGGTGAGAGAAGGTGACTGGATACTGGCACTAGGGCTTTGGTGCAATGTGAGTGAAATGCATGCCCATATCAATGTGTAAACTTGTAATCTCAAAATTATACAGTTGTGTAAATGATTGATAAATCAATAAATTGGAAAAAATTCACTCTGATTTTCCACTTGTATATACAATTTCAAATTGTATATGGAGTGCACAATTTTTTAGAACACTTCCTTACCTCTTTACTCACCATCCCATCCACACTATCTCAATTCATATTTCTAGGAACTAAACAGCAAAAACAGTATTTGCAAGGCACTTACCTTTTATTTCCAACTTGAGCCAAATACTAACCCCCAGTGACAATGCAACATTTGAGCTGAGACAAAAAGTCAACTTCTGGGTGAGGGTTATCTGTTCATAGTATTGAGTGAGGGAGTTAAATGGATAGAAGCTGGCAAAATATAGGATGCTTCCAGTAGAAACAGCCATACGTGCTAGAAGTAAAGAAATTTTAAGGTCACAATATGAAACAATATGCAAAATGATGAATTACAAATAATGTTATAACACACACAGCAATGGAATGCAAGCTCTATGAGAAAAGGACATTTGTCTTTCCACTGGAGTGTCACCAGAGATTGGCATATAATATAAATCACAAATGCATATTAGGTGATGGAATAATGTATAGGAGATGCTAATGGATAGGATGTTTACCAAGTGAAAAATATTTACAGTTATTTAAACAAGGATTGACCATACAGATCCTAAGAAAAAATTTTTTCCTTTCTAAAATTTACTTACTCATGATCTCTATACTTGAAAAATTAGAAATGCATATTATCACAACAGAAATTGGATATACTTAAAAGTTTCTATAGATTTTGAAGTTATATGTTGAAAAAGAAATTCCCTGAAGTCGTTAGCAAATACAATCTGACTGATAATACTGAAAAGAACAGCTAAATAAGTAATTACTTAGAGTTGGATGTGGTTAAAATTGTAAATACTAGCTCCTGTAAGCTAAAAAATACATTTTAAGATTATCATCAAGATGATATCAAATTAAAATTGATGGAAGCAAAAAACTGTCCAAGTAAAACTACAATGGTATGAGTTCTCCATTTATTCTTTTTAAAAAGTCACCTTATGGGGTATTATTGACATAAAAAAAGATGTGGATGAATGTTTACCATAAAAAAACTTGGTAAATATGAAGACTACAGACCCCATGAAACCATCATTGCTCTCTATACTCTAAATCTATCACCATAGTTTATTCCTGCCTGCTGTATTATTCCTTGTTTGTGATAAGTACACAAAACCTACTCTCTCAGCATAACTTCCAGAGCACAGGACTGTCGATAAGTATAGGCATGATGTTATGCAGCATATCTCCAAAATCTGCTAATGAACTCTGCCCTTGATTAGTATCTCTGTGCTTTCCTCTCCCTTCAGTCCCTGGAACCATCTACCACTCTGCTTCTGTAAGTTTGACTACTCTATATTGATGCAAATGGTGTGTAGCATTTGACTTCTTTCACTTAGCATATTGTCCTCCAGAGTTATCTGGCAGAATTTCCTTCTTTGACAAGGCATGCCCACCACCATGCTGGGGGACAGATGGAACAGGTAAAGTGAAGTTGTACTTCATTCCTCAGTGTAGCTATTTTTCAAGTTTTCTGTTCCACCACATTACTGATAGTTAAGAAGTCTCCCAGAACTATCTGATAATTGTTAACCAATGGTGGTGGTTAACTACTGTGGGGGGACCCAACTCTGCTATTCTAGGGGTGCCATCAATCCTTTGTGTGTAATAATTCATAATCATCTTTCACACGCTTTTTGAATTCTGGTGGTTTCTGCTGTAATGTCTTCATTTTCAATTCTGATATTATTGTAGCCTTCATTTTTCTGTTACCAAACTAAAAACTTGTTGATAATGTGCACTGTGTCTAAAAACAGCTTTTAATTTTGTTGACTTTTTTCCTATTCTCTATTTCACCTCTTTAATGCTTTGTTTTTTCTTTTTTATACTAACTTTGGCTTCAGTTTGTTCTTGTTTTTTTAGTGCACATTTAGTTTATTTGAGATCTTCTTTTATAATGTAGATATTTATTGCAAAAGTTTTTCCCTCTGAGAATGTCTTAGTTTTACCTGTAAGTACTGGTATGTTGTATAGTTTTATTTTTTTGAGAAATTGTGTGTTTGATGTTTTCCTTTTTAATCAACTACTGTTCAAAAGTACATCATTTAATTTCGATAACTCTGTGATGAAGGTAAACTGTTCTTATCTCTTTCAATGATTCTTTTTTCATTTCTGTCATAGAGTGGAACCTCTATCCTATAGAGGTAGTAACCTCTACCCTGAACCTGGAGGTTGGCATTTAAATCAGTGCTCTGCTAGGGGCATTAAGTTTGGGATCTTCTAAGTCATAATTTTGCTGATATTCCTTTGAAGTATCTTTGCTTCCTATATTTAGCTGATCCACATGATAATCTTAGCCATAATCAAATCATTTTAGCTGTCTTCAAGACATACAATCAATCAGTTCTACTATACATCCACTACTGTCACCCCAAAGCTAGCATTAAATATTGTACCTAAATTTCTAACAGATTCTACTACTTTGACTTGAAGCCTTGAACCTGATTGACCTGTTTTTGTTAATTTTTTTTGAGATTAGGTCTCACTATTTTTGATAGTGGAACTACAGGCTCACATTGCCCCCCACCCCCCAAAACCCCCAAATATTTAATGAATTCTTTTCCCAATAACAATTAACTTCCTACTCTTGCTATCCCCCTCACCCCCACTGAAATACACACCACCCTGGGTAGAGGGAGACTAGATATTTCAGACTAAGAATCTCAAGAAGGATAATTAAAATAGTTGATTGAGTTATAGAAACAATCACTTGACTACAACAGAGAGCTCAAAATTTGGTAGCAGAAGTTGGATGAAAGGTAACTTGGAGCTACTTTATCCACATTTATTATATATTATATATCCACCCTTATTATATAGAGAACTGAGAATCTTCCCAAAATTTAAGTTTCCAAAATTTAAGTTTAAGGCCTTTCTAAGCATAGGAGTCTCAAGGCTACTTTTTCAGTTCTTTTCTGTCAATTATGAATTGTGAAATCCAAACAGCTGATACATCACTATACTTTAGTAATATAGTAAAAGCTCAATTACCTGTGAAGTCAAAAACTGCTAACTGTAAAGCTGTATTTGTACTCTAAAATGGTTAAAAATGTATGATGTTATGATGGTCTCATACAGAAGATATGAGGAGTAATGGTTAATACTTGTGGTCTAAAAAAAAAAATGCTCCTAAATTCTGGGGAAGTGATTACAAATGCTAACAGAGAATTATTTCTGTAACTCTAAAATCTGTAGACTCTATAAATCTTTAATAAATCAATATGGAGCTATTTGGTCACCCATGTTTTTCTTGTGTGAGTTTTCACAGAATATAAGAATATTGCTTTTCTGTAGGGTACAAAGTCCTGAACTTGGAAAGTGCACAAAGTACATGATGAAGAAATGAAAGAATGTCTCCCTCTGCCCCTCAATTTGCTTTCAGAAGAGATTCAAAACTGACTTCAGCTGAAAGTCTTCTTTTTGTTTTCAATAGATGCTCCAACAGCACAATTTTATCATCTCCTTTTTTTTGTAGATACATTGGACATATTCATGCGTGTTCCTGTTACCTTCTATTTTATGTGCCATCATTCATCTTCTATGTTAGGATGTAAGCCAAAATTAGGTTTTAGGGTGCTCCCATAGTGATCCTACTTTGATCATTTTAAACAGAAATCCTGTTAACGGAGAAGTCTGAGACTCACCTCTACTGAAGAGCGTGCTAACCATAAAGGCAAAGAATATTGATGCAATGGCATAACACATGAGAAAGACGAAGATGAAACTATAGTCACTGTAGCGAAAGATTGGCTCATGGAAAATCTACAATAAAATAATTACGGTATTATGTAAAGTACACAGTAAAGAGTGTCCCGTAAGCACAAGGTCAGAGGGAGAAAAGGATGGCCCCCACATTACAGCTCTTACTGCTCAGTGGTTCAGAGACTGAAACTCAGAGAGATGGATAAAACACTTCTTACAGAGGGTTTAAGATCTGCTCAGAGATTTAGCAGTCTGTGAGCTTCCATAGAGGAGAAAATAAAAGGCCAACTTTATCCTCCTGGCAACCTGAAACCAGGAAGTCCACAAGTCCACACTGATTGCTTTTTCCTCTCAATGCATATCTATAGCGGGCTGCAATTCACAGAGCTCTCGGCTAAGCAGCCATTAGCAGCATGGAGCTGTGGGTGCCAAAGTGTGGCCACTGCGACAGACTAGTTTTATTCCTAGTGTGGTGATTTTCAATTGAAATTAAAAAAATGAAATGTACAGATCAAGTATTTCTAACAAAAATATACTGCACGAACTGAGATGTGCTATAAATATACAACACATTGGCATTTGAAGACAGTGTAAAAAAAGAATGTAAAGTGTCTTTAATTTTTACATTGGTTGCATGTTGAAATGCTATTTTGTATATAAAGGGCTAATTAAATATATAATTAAGATAATTCAAACTTCTTTCTGTTTTAAAATTTACAGTTGCTCCAATTTAATACTACATATGCAACTCGTTTTTCTATTGGATAGCATAAAATAACACTTGCCTTGGCAAAGAAAAGCACACATATCAAAAAGATGATAATGATATAAATAAAGAAAGATGTGAAGAAATGGGCAGCCCAGATCATCCAGTTTCTAAGTCCAACTATGAGCTGGTACTCCTGAAAAAATATAAAAGAAATCAAATATAAATATCAGTAATTCATAGTGTTTTCACAAGTAGTTTTATAATTCAATTGCCATAAAACCCATATAAATGGGAAATAAAACCTCCATTTTATGAATAAGAAAAATAAAGACTCTGAAAGTCAAGTGTGTAGGTCAAAATTATGCAGTTGGTAATTATGCATAAAATTATGTACACTAACATTACAATATATTTTTCCTGGTTTTGGAAAACTGTTTTTCACTCTACACCTTGGGAAGCATTTCAAATTAAACTTTGAAATATTGAGATTAAGATTTCTTCTGTACTACACTGTAACTCCAGGAATATTAGAGAAACTTATCTTTCTTCATCCCAAATTAAAAGTGAGATTTATTTGTTCTGTCTTTGGAGGTAGGGTGTGTGTGTGTGTGTAATTTATTTGTTCTGTAATTGGAGGTGGGGTGTGTGTGTTTGGGTGTGTGTGTGGTGTGTGTGTGTGTGTGTGTGTGTGGTATTTATTCTGCTTCTTGTTTCTGAGCTCTGTGACTTGGCCTATTTCACTGTTGTCCTTTCATGTTGTCTATAACTTTTGGAAGTTGATACCTTACTTTTTCTTTTCATTCAGTTGTGTGTTTTCAACCTTTTTGATTCAATTCTGATTCCTCATCAGGCTCAAGTCTGCTACGAGCCTACCAATGCTTCACTTTTGTCAGCAGGTCCAGGGGCTTTCCTGAACAGCAACATCACAAACATGCTGCTGGATTTTCATGGTTAAGGCAAGAGTGTGTCGGATGTGATCTTTCGTGGGGCTCCTTGAAAAAGCCTGTTGGTCAACTCCTCTAGGCTGTTCTTGTGTCATCTGTGCTCATACTCCAGCTGTGTACTCACTATAGCACTCTAACCTGTGAGTATAATTTTATGATGATTTCCATGACTCCTTCTGGTGAATTGCAGAAAAAGGGTGGTCTTGAGAAAACACATAACTTTTGCGTTTTTTTTTAATCTCTAAATTATTAATCACAGTAATTTATTTCTTTGACTGATATTTCCAAAATTTATGTTTTATCTCAGCCTGGTTCCGAAGCCTGGTTTGCCTCTTTGGATTCTTTTTCTTAATTTTTGGTGTGCCTTCACTGTTGTTGAAACCCAGACATGTCATCCAGAGCAGCAGGTATTGTGGTGAGCAGGCTTAAAAGGTAAAGGTTTATGTTAATTTAGCTAGAATGTTAGCTGTATTTGCAGTTCACTGTTACCCTACGCACCAGAGACTTCACATTCCTATAGTGATCTTCTGCCAGCGCCCCTGCCTTCAGGTTTTCCCTTTCTGCTGCTCCCAGAGAAGTCTAGCTCCTTAATTCACCCAGCATGGAGAACTGGTAAGAGGCATCGTATTTGTCCCTCCTGTTCTCTACCTGCACTTGCCGCTACTGGGATGTAGCAGCTACCCAACAATGCTTAATATGCAGAAATAATCCAATTCTCCATCAAAGAGGCCCCACAGGCTTAAAAATTCTTTACAGAAATGTTATCCGATTATAATACTTTGGATTACCTTCAATCTTTTTTCCTTTTCTGACACAATGGATCGCATGATGGAAAGCACAGTTGGTGAGAACATGAGCATGAACATCAAAGGGAGGAAAGAGCTCATGGCCCAAACTAACACATCTGGAGTGTAAACTGGGTATGGAAATCTCTGTATGAAAACACTGATTTCATCGAACAGTTTTCCAGCACTCTTCTGATGATATGACATGATGGCCTTATCTAAGGCATGCTGGAGAACCAGGAACCCTTCTCTGATATACCCTGTGTGCAAAACAGAAACTGTCAGGTAAACAGACTAAGGAACAGCCCAGACACACCAAGAAGAAGGCAGCAGATGTAACACATAGCTGGTTACCCAAAGAAACTCCATTTACTATTGTATTTTTACAGAGCTCTTGGAACCAGATCCTTGGAACCTCTTTGTTACTTTATCTTCCTGTTATTGAATTAACCTGGTAAAAAAACCGCATCAGCCAATATCCTGTTTCCCTGCCTTAATGACTGTAGGGAAGTGAGTTAGCTGGGCTTCTTCCTCTATTAGCCTGAACAGCCAGTACCTGTGGTATTGTGTCTTCCCCATGACTGTGTGGTCCAATGGGTGTGTGCACACCTGGACCTGGGAGAAAGGGGAAAAAGGGAGCAGAGAAAGCAGAGAGAGAGCATGAGAAAGAGCATGATCGAAAACGGGAGAAGGGGAGAGAGGGGGGAGAAGAGAGAGGGAAAAGAGAGGGAGAGAGAGGGGGAGAGGGGGAGAGAGCATGCATGCATGTGTGTCCAGGGAAAGAGTATGAAGATATGAAGATTCTTGGGGGGATCTTGCCTGCCTCCCAGGCCCCTAGTGCTTGGAGTGTCTCTGTAACTATTAGAATCAATAAAGACCCTACACAGACTGGTGAGCCTCGTGCTTGCACTCCTATTGGCTTCACAGACAAGCTGCTTGCCCTGACAACTGATGTTAAGTTTGGGATAGTTCAGTGCAGACAGAGAAGACACACCAAGTGGCAGAGATGACAGAATGGTTCAACAGAGACAGTGATTAAGCCCACAAAGCCAGGACTTCTGCCACTCTCAGGCTGAGGGCAGCTGTAACCCCTCTCTTACTGTGTTATCTACAATGACTCTTCCCTGGCTGAATCTTTGATTTGGTCTCTCTTTACTTTCCTTTTATCATTATCAGTAAAGTCAGACAAGTCTCAAACACTAACGAGGCCAATTCAACATAATTACTCAGGGAACCTGTGAATTTTTATATAGAAGGGATTCTTTTTCAGTGGAATCTGATTCACCATTTCTACCAAATAAAATATATTTGATAACAGTGGTAGGTTTGCTAAATGTAATTGATAGTTTCAAAAGAATGCAGGGTGAATTAAGTATGGGAGAGATGAAGACTTGGAAATACAAAATAAGGCAGAAATATTTCAAAGAGTAATGCAGAATGGCTTCCAAGGGAAACTGGCTCATGAAACAAGGTAACTATACAAAACCAGGCAAAAAGGCACCTTGGGGCTTAATTTGGTTTTTTTTGTACTAATTTCCCAAGGTTGGAATTTGAAGTTTAGTTTTAATAGAGAAACATTTGAAACTATCAAGTTGTCTGAGCATTGCTTTTATCAGGGGCCCCCAAAGTTCACTCTTACATGTTAACATGTGATGTTTTCTACATTGTTTAGTTGTGATACTTTGTGAGTCTTTGACTCATGGATTATTTAGAAATATGTTGTTTAATGTCCTAATATTTATAATATTTCTAGTTATCTTATTGTTACTGATCTCTAACTACACTGTCATCAGAGAGAAATAACCTATATAATCAGTCTTTATAATTTCAGTGAGATTTGTTTCAATAAAATCCAGCATAACAGTACTCCTGGTGAAAAAAACCATAAACAATGAACAAAATGTGTATTCTACCACTGTTAAATATTTGAGTCTACAAATGTCAATCAGTCCAGGAAAACTGAAAAGTTTATTTATATTACCTACATCTTTATAATTTTTAAAAATCTATCACTTTAGACAAGAAGACTATTTATATCACTACCTATGATTGTGAAATTGTCCAATTCTTCCTTTAACTCTACCAGGTTTTCTTCATGTATTCTGAAGCACTGTGACTAAATGAATATATAATTATAATTGCTGTATTTTCCTCACCAAATAGTCCTTTGTCCTGGAATATATCCTATCTGATATGTAAATATCATCTCCAGCTACCTTCTAGTTGTCTTTAATTAAAATTTAGCCAGGCACAGTGGCGTATGCCTGTAAGCTTCAGCCTATGAAGCGGCCGGTTCGAGCCCTGCTCAGGGCAACACAACAAAACCTAGTCCCCAAAAACAGCTGAGTGTGGTGGTGCAAGCCTGTAATCCCAGCTACCTGGGAAGTTGAAGTTTACTTGAGTCTGTGGTACCCCGGGCAATGTGAGCCTGTGGTTCCATGGGCAAAAACAGCAAGACCTAGTCTCAAAAAAAACCACAAAAAACAAAAAACCCAAAACCAAACCAAAACAAAACAAAAAACAAAATCCAGGAATTTTTTGACATTTTTTTCTCATTTTTCCCCTCTCTTATTCCCCGAGGACTCTAATTACAACAAGTTAGAACTTCTAGTATTTCCCTACATTTAACTGAAACTTCATTAAGATTTTTTTGTTTTCAGATTTACTACATTTCATTTTTCCAATTTTATCTAATCTTCTATTCATTTGACTATTAAATCTTCCATGTATTTTCCAATTTTAGACTTTGTGCTTCATACCTATTTACTGTCTTTATTTTTTCTGCTGAAATTTCCTCTCATATATATAAGCTATATGTTAGGTTACAACTGTGATAGTAATATAAGTATGTTTAAGGATCTTCTCACCAGGACTTCCTCCATGATGATGTTTTAGTTTTCTGGATCCTACAGAAGAATAAACAGGAAAGAGTAAGGATGTTTTCCAGCCAATATTGTTTGGCCATGAGAGAGTCCTCTGTATCTGAAGAAAACGCAGATGATAGTATACCTAGAAGCAGCAACAGAAAACAAACTATATTTAAAATCAAACCTGAAAAGCAAATACTAGAAATAAGGGAAATTTGAGTCTATATAGGAAACCAAGTCATTTAAGAGATGAGACTCAGCTGTTATCAAAGTGATTCCAAATGCCTGAAAAAGACTCCAACTTCAAGTCCAAGATTACTGTACAATCTGTCTACATTTGAAGTCCTCTCAAAATGCAGCCAGTTCACAATAACCAGATATACGTATAACCCATATATACACACAAAGTTTGTTACACAAAACACAATTGGAAATTATGTCAGTATTATGGTAATATGAGACACTTCTATTTCTCCTGGTCAATCCAGAACTAATGGATCAATAATAAATGAGGCTTCATTTGATTATTGCCTCAGGATGCTGGAAAGATCCACACGTCTGAGTGATAGAAGGTAGGTGGCAAGGGACACACAGAAGTAGCAGTCTGGCACAGAGATGGCAAGAATGTCAACTTGACCAAAGGCCTTCAGGAGAGGAGAGATGATGAACAGGTCCATATCCTTAACCCAGATGAACCCCATGGTGGCAGCGTTGAGGCACTTCTTCCTAACTAGGACCCTGTTAAGGAGGGCAAGTGGGAAAGACTCTTGATTACAACTTCCCATGGCAGTCCTCTCCCCGTCCACAACAGTATATGTACAGGCACCTTGAAGCATACCCTCTTCTATTTCTGTAACACTCTTGATATTGTCGAGTTTTTCACATCCTGCATCTCTGTTAATTTCTTATTCTAGCTTCAATCTCTTCCTTCTGCTAATTAATTTTATTCTTGTTCTCTCTGAGTTGCTTTTCTGAATTTTCTTACATCTCTAAGTTTTTCTTCTGATAGCTGTTTTGAAATCTGTTAGGTCATAATCCTCCTTGTCTTTCAGTGTGTATTCTGGAGTTGCCATCCTCTCTTTCTGGTGTCCTATTACCTTGAAGTCTCTGCGTATTTCACTGACTGTGCATTGGCTTCTCGATCATCTTTTAAAAATTATTTTCATTTTTTGTTTGATCAGCAACTTGGTAACTCATGATTATCATTTTCCTTTCCAGTAGGTAGTGCTATGGCAGTAACCATTTTGTTACTTTCCAGTAGGTGGTGCTATGGCTTCCATGTTTGGTTACTGCTAGCTACTACGGGTACCAGAGAGCAAAAGGAGAGCAGAGGGGCAAGCTGCCGTGGTGGGTAAACTGCAGGACACCTGGTATCATGTGCATGGTCTCAGTAGAATTCCTCCTCTCTGGGATCCAAGATCTGAGACAGTGGTATCATATTCTCAAGTGCATATGGAACGTTCTCAAGGAAAGGCTATATGTTAGGATACAAAACAAGCCTCAATAAGCTTAGAAAGACTGAAATCATAGCAAATATCATTTTTGGATCACCATATTATTAAAGTGAAAATCAAAAACCACAAAGAGTAGAGACGAAACCATGTTTTTAAACAACAATTGGATGAACAAAGAAATTTAAAAAGGTATAAATATACTTGGAGACAAATGAAAATGAAGCTATGTGGGATGTGGAAAAGCAGGGCAAAAAGGCAAGATTATAAAAACCTCCCCACCACAGAAATAAAAATTACACATTCATACACGCAAATCTAATGTTACACCTAAAAGTTCTAACAAAGAATAAACAAAGTCAAAATTCAGTAGGAAGAAATAAAAATTAGAGCAAAACAAATGAAATGGTGGTAACCATTTCAACCCAAAAGATCAATGACTCACAAAGAGAAGGTTCAAATACATAAAACCAGAAACAAAAGACATTACAACAGACCTCTCAAAGAGATCATTATCTTTGATAAACATATGCAAAAATTCTCAATAAAATACTAGGAAAGTGAGTTTAGCAATACATGAAAATAATCCTAAACTATGATCAAGTGGGGTTTATTCCAAGGTTGCCAAAATTAGTCAACATGTATCTGCTTCAATGCCTGAAAATATACTTGTAACACAGACACAAAGTGGCTAGCCATAAGGTATGTGCATATGGCACAGTAGAATATGGGCATACAGCATAGCAGTTGTAAGTAAAGCTTAGATTGATGAATTTCTAAATCCAGGTTATCACTAAAAGTGATAACCTAAAAGTTATTTTTTTTACCCTAAAAGTTATTGTATCAGCATAGTGCAGTGGTTAAGAACACAGGCATTATTCAGATCTGGAATTAAATTCTTGCTGTACTGTATACAAGCAGGTGATTTAGGAAGATGTAATTTTTCGATTTACAAAACAGGGTTGATGATGTCAAACTAGGTATATATTTACTTGGACAATTATAAATAAAACTTCCTCACCTGAAGTGGCAGAGGGTCATTTATGTGTTTAAAGTCATTTCCAAAAGTAACAACAACCAGCACTTTAAAAGTTTTATTGCTGTTTTCAATGTACTTCTCAAGTTCAGTTTCTGAAGAAAATCCATGAACTGCAGAAATGCAAAATTGTTCATTTAAAGAAAAATAATGTGATAGCCTCCTCTGAGAGGGGAAACACTATTTTACATGGACAAAAGCTTATACAAATACTATAAAGTTAAAAACACTGTTTCTCAAATACTGTATCATAATTACTTAATGGATGTTTAGAATTTAAAACAATTCCTGATATTTTATTAACTTTCACTATAATTTTAAATAATATTAAGCATAAATAAAATAAACCATTATCATCAGGGAAATGCATATCAAAATTACACTGAGATACCACTTCACACCCACTGAGATGGCTACAATAAAAAGACAGGTGTTAACAAGTGCTGATAAAGATTTGCAGAAATTAGAATCATCACACAGGGATGAACAAAATATTAAATGGTGTAACAGCCTGGCTGTTCCTCAAAAAGCTCAAGATAGGGTTAGCTGATGTTTTATTGATTCCAGTTCTGAAATATACCCAAGAGAAATGAAAACATATATCTACCTAAAACTTGCGGATGAATGTTCATAGAATATTATTTATAAAAACTGAAAGGTGGAAACACTCAAATGTCCATCAACTGATGAAAGATATATCAACTGGATACAGCAAATCCAATGATATATTATTTGGCAATGAAAGTTATGATGTACTGATATACAGACGGACCTTGAATACAGTATGCTAAGTCAAAAGTCAGTCACAAAGACAACACACTGCATTTGTAGAAAGCTTACATAGAGGGTATATATGTAAAATTATATAAAAGTAATAAGCAAATATTTGGAGACAGAAAGTTATGTTTTCTTCACTCTGGTAGTGGTGGAAAATGAGAGTAAGGGCTAACGGTTACAGGATTTATTTTTGGTGATGAAATGCTATAAAGCTGATGTAATGACTGCACAACTCTGAATGTACTAAAAATCATCAAAATGTACATTTTAAAGAAAAATTTAAAACTGTCAACAGAAATGAAGCATAGAGCAAGGGAGGAGGAGGAGAATAAAGTTGGGGGAGGACAAAAGAGACGGTTCATGGGTGATAAAGTGATGGGAGAACATCGGGGTAGACAATGATGCAATATATATATATATATATATATGTGTGTGTGTGTGTGTGTGTACATATATGTGCAATCAATAAAAAATTTTTAAAAATATGCATGTTAAATGGATGACTATAGGTATGTACATTATATTTCATAATTTTAAAAGAAACCAGACAAATCAGAAGGTGGAGAACATGTCAAACTATGCTTAAAAATAAACTCAATTGATGGCTACAGTTATACTGAGATAATAGAGAAAGAAGGTCAATAAAGGCAGATCAATCATTATAAATGACCTACTTTAAATAAAAAAATGAAAAAGAGATTAGAGAAAAGTTTCACAGAGCCTCAGTGATGTGTGTGAGACAATTCAAAATGTCTAGTACTTGTGTCATCACAGCCCTAGGAAAACAGAAAGAAGGTCATGTTGATAAATAACTGTGAGAAATAATTGTTGAAAATTCCCCAAATTTGGTGAGATAGAAACTTACAGATACAGAAAGGTCACAGAATCTCAAAATAAAATAAAAGTACACTTAAGACACATCATAATTATATGTCTAATAAAGGCAGAAAAATCCTTGAAAGTAGCCAGAGAGAAATGGACACATTACCCATGTGGACATAAAGATCAAATGATCACACAGTTCTTTTTAGAAAACAAATGAGCAGAAAGAAAGCGGAAAATGTTTTTTTAAAAATCAGAAGACATATGAACCCAGGTTTTGATACTCAATAAAGTACTCCCCAGAAATGAAGTTGAGAAATTATCAAATGAAGGCTAACAAAGCAAATACAGTGTTCGTAAATGTACTCTAAATGTTAGCTAAAGGAAGTTCTTCAGAAAGAAGGAAAACAGAATCAGAAGAAAACTTGCAACTTTGAGAAGGAAAGGAGGAACAAGAGTTATGCTAAATGTCTGCAAACAATTGCTCTTCTTAAATTCTTTAAAAAATGTATAAATTATAACATTTTCTGGTGAAGTTATCCACTTTTGTAAAAACAAAAACTAAAGCATCGATACACACACATTTTAACTATACACACACACACACACACACACACACATATATATATATATATATATGCCTTTCTGCATCATCAGCTAACCCTATCTTGAGGTTTTTAAGGAACAGCCATTTAACATGATGTATACCATTTAATACATACATACATACATACATACATGCATGCATGCATGCATGCATGCATGCATACATATATGTACTGGTAAACACTTGACATTACAACAAAGTGATAAAATATGAGCTAAGCAAATTGTGAGCAATTAAATATGCACATTTTAAATCTAAGAACAACCACAAATAATGTGCATGAGAAACAGAATTCATCCAGTTTTGAATTTATGGACTGCGTTAGGAGTCATGTCTAAGAATTCTTCATTTAAGTCTGTTACAAAGATTTCTTGTGAATTTTTCACTAAATATTTTATCATTTTACTTTCAGATTTGTAATCCACTTTGATATGAATTTTGCCTAATGTGAGATTTCACTGTTCTAGATATTGATGTTCAATTGCTCAGCATCAACTGATGAAAAGATTATTCTTACACTGAATTCTTTTCCACCACTGTGAAAAATTATTTTGTCATATTTGTGTAGGTCTATCTCTAGGTTTTCTACTCTGTTTCATTGATCTCTGTGTGTGTATTTTTCAAGCAATATTATGCTGTCAACATACTAAGGTTATGTTGATTCTTCCAGCTTCATTTTTTCTACCTTGGCCTTTAGCTCCATCAAAAAAACCCCAAAAAGAAACAAACAAACAAAAAAACAAAACACCAAGTTTTACGGAAAATCTTAATTTCCAACCTTTTATATTGATGTTTAGATTCCTCTTCACATTCTCAGTAATCTCTTTTACTACATTAATATTAGGAGGTGAATAAAACAATACCCAGTCTTCAGGATTTTGTAGAGAAAAAGGCAGAGTACTGATGGATTGAGGAATAAAATTGTAAGATCGAGTATCATGCATCGTAGCATTTACCCGGAATAGCAAAATTATCATTGGAAATGACAAGGCTGTTAAGACTTCCAATATTAAATTAAGGAACTGCCTCCTCTAGAAAAGAATAAAAAGATGGTGTTAGCAGCAAACTTGAGAGTGTACATTTAAAACAAATGGATATTGTAACATTAAGCTTGGTAACTCGGGAATAGCAGTGTTTTCTGAATTGTCTCATACCACCCTGACTCAATTTTTTTTCACAGGACACTATATTATCAGCTCAGTTTTATAGATTTGTGAAAGTCACCTTTTGAAATTGATTTTCAAAAGCACACACAAACTGAACTATCACACATGGGCATTTATGGACATTTTCCACGGTTACCTACCTTTAACTTAAAATTTTTCCAGAGAAGCACTTCAAATTGTTTGATGGTCAAAAAAGTCATTCTTCTACAAAGAGAGTTCAACTGTAGGGCTGGAAGAAAGGTTGTTTAATGTTATCAGTTAATGTGAACATCAGCCAAATAGTGGTACTAACTCCACATAACTTTCCTCCTTAATCAGGGAGCAAGTTATTATAATAAACATTTCTGTTGAATACAACTAGATGACTGAATTTGTATAGGTAGGCACAGCTTTTGGGAACTCTTTCCCCTTAAAGTATTTCTAATTCCTGAAGATTCAGACAAGAGAAAAGGCAGTTGAGTAGCCCCTCTGAGCCTAGTTGCATGGTGGAGGGACAGAGTTAAATCCATAAACTTTGGTTGGTGTTGTACCAGCATACTTAGAGCTGTGAAGAGTTAAAGTAAATTGAAAGTAGATCAGTGACTGCAATGAATACAACAAAACTCCAAAATGTGTCAGCCTCTGGGCGGGACTGAAGTGTCAGGCAGAAGCAAACAGAATTACAAACAAAAATCTTTTTAGGAGGAACTGAAAATGTCCTAAATTATTTTTAAGAACAATTTTCTATGCAATCTAGAACATAATACAAAATAACCACAGACTCAGAAAACAAATTTACATGAGTGAGAAACAATAAAACAACAAATAGAAAAGGTCCATATGTAAAAAACAATTAACCATGAGTCTTTGAAGTAACAATAACTGCTATGTTCAAAGATAATAAAGAATGTGAGAGGTGGAAATTATGACAATGGTATGAGAAAGGTGAAAAAGAAAAGACAACAGAAATTCTAAAACAAAAAACGTAACTGAATTTTACCTCAGAGGATAGCAGATTCAGATAACTGCAGTAAAATTCAGAGTCCAGACAACTTAAAAGGAAATACTCAAAATGAAGCATGGGGAGACATAGCAATTATTGTTACTTCAAAGACTCATGGTTAATTGTTCTTTATATATGGACCTTTTCTATTTGTTGTTTTATTGCTTCTCACTCATGTAAACTTGTTTTCTGAGTCTGTGGTTATTTTGTATTATGTTCTAGATTGTTATAAAATTTAATGAAAGTACTGGAGTAGAGAGAGAATCAATGGAGGGAACAAGAGAAAATATCTGAAAATTTCCAAAATTGATGACATACATAGAATCACAGATACAAGATGAACCCTAAGGAGAATACAAGAAAAATTTCCACACTTAAGTATATAGTAGCAAAAGTGCTAAAACACAATCCCCTGTCCATCAGGGGAAAAAAAAAAAAGGAAGTATTAAAGCAAGTGGAGAAAACAAATGACCTTTATGAAAGCAATGATTAGGCTGACTTCTTTGGCGGGGGGGGGAGAAGGAAACTAGCAGAGATTGAAATAATATGATCACAGTGTCAGAAGAAAATAATTACCAACAAATATTATACCAACCAAAAAGTATTTTGCAAGAACAAAGATGAAATGAAGACAAAAATCAAGGCTATGCAAAGAATGTCACTGAAAACCAGAACTCAATAAAAAGCTAAAGGATGATTATGTTTAAAAGGATAGTGTAGGGTGAGTTAGTCAGGTTTTTTTTTTTTTCTCCATTAGCCTGCAACCAGCACCTGGGCTATTGTGTCTTCCCCATGATTGTGCAGTCTAGTGGGTATGCGCGTGTGTAAGTGTGCACATCTGAACTCAAAAGAGAGGCGAGAAAGGGGAGGATGAGCATGAGCTTGAGAGCACGAGAATGTCAGGGAGAGAGTGCCCAGAGAAAGAGAGTGAAGATAACACCCTACAAGTGGCATCAGGATCAGGCTGCTTCCCCTATCACTGGTGATGAGGACTGGTTACATTACATGCATGTGTTAAGATAAAAGATATCAAAAGAAATGAAGAACAATAAAGAAATATACATATAAATGATTTCTATATGACTAGAAAAATGCAACTGAGGTCTTTAATAGCAGACAAACAGAAGCAAGGGAGACAATGAATGAATATGAGAACACAATATTGGAGAACACAAGAATAGTACAAGGAGGAAAATAAATAAATAAATAAACAAATAAATAAAACCATTTACGAGCTCCCTGGGACAACTTAATAGGAAATAATATCCATATCTTGGGGATCCCAAATGGAGAAATAGAGGAGAGAGGCATAGAAACCCCAATTAAATAATCACTGGACTAGAAGCTGTGATGTGGGAAATGAACTAGAAGCTGTGAGTAAAGAGGCCAAACAGTTCAAAGAGGCCAAACAAAATACTACTAGATAGACATATGCCAAGATGCATAATAATAAAGCTACTGAGAACCAAGAGTAAGGACAGAATACTAAAAACATAAGAGAAAAAAGGGTAACCTATAGGGCAATACCAATCAGACTGTCAGCAGAGTTTTCAACAGAAACACTATGAAATAGCATGAGGAACTGGAAAGAGATATTTAAAGTAGTTAAAGAAAAAAGACTTCCAGCACAGAACCCTTCACCCAGCAAGATGACCAAGATGGAATAGTAAGGAGTTTCACAGAAAAGTAAAAACTAAAAAAAAAAAAAAAAAAAAAAAAAAAAAAAAAAAAAAAAAAAAAAAAAAAAAAAAAAA
>PVHY01016560.1:0-33485 GCA_004024945.1 Uropsilus gracilis
CGTTGCCCGGGGTACTACAGACTCAAGCAATCCCCAGCCTCAGCTTCCCAGGTAGCTGGGATGACAGGCGTGCACCACCACGCCCAGCTATTTTTTTTGGAACTAGGTCTCGCTACGGGCCCCAGGCGGGACTCGAACCGCGATCCCTAAGCCCCGGCCGCTTCATAGGCTGAAGCTTACAAGCACGAGCCACCGTGCCAGGCCTAAAATTATTGTTATGTCATGTATAGATTTATATATTTTAAGAATCTACACTTTATCATTATATGGTGAAGGCTAGGATATGCCTTCACCATACCATTATATGGTAAGCTAGAATAAGCAAAGTTTGGCTTCTTATAAAATTGAGCATTTTCTAAAACGTTTGTCTTTAGAATGAGATTAAAAAGATTCAGTTGAGATCTTAAATTTCACATTCTAAATTTAACTAAAATATTAGAGTGCTAAGTCACCTTAAAATGTTCCTTTGATGCTTTACTTATTATTACTTTGTCACTGCATTATCAGTTTGTACTAAAATCAATAGTATCAGTTCTTAGATTCTAACCAGAACCAGCTGATAGTATTATCTATATTATATAGATACATATGACAAGTAATAAAGATGCAATTTTGGAGAAATTCCCATGAATGATGTTTCATTAAAAATAGGTCATTTTGTCTTTTCTGGATCTTATAATCCTCCAGTATTTATAAAGTTTGCTCTTCAAGCTATTAATCCATTGCCCCAAATACAGAATATAAATTACTGTTCTTGTTGCATAGAGCATGGCAACATCTGTTGGCTATTAACATAGCATTTGAATCTGACAGAATTTAGTTCTGTTTTGTAAAATTTATAAGGAAAATTTTCTGTGTGAACAATTCAGAAGCTTCTGGACTATATTTCATTAACTGTCTAAAATTATTCTCCTGGAATTTATAGATTTTTTGACCTTAGTATTTAAAAAAGTGTTTTTTGAACAAGTTTTTCAAGTGAATAAAAGTATAAAAACTTCAAAAAGTTTATCCTGGAAGTCTATTTTATTTTTATTTTCTTTATTGTAATGTTACATTAGCACTTTTAGAAAGAGTTCTTGTTATTTTATGTGATTTGAGAATACTGATTTACATTGTGAGATTTCTGTTACATCCCTGGTGAATATATATATATATTTTTTTTTTCAAAAGGATATCAGCATAATTTCTCAATATTACAGTTCATTGTTATTTTATAAATATGTGTCGCAAAATATTAGTAAACACTATATAATTCTAGTCATTAATGTAGTCAAATTGATACTAAGAACTGTTGCTGTATGTTAATGAATTGCTAAATGTCTCATCCTAATTTTTTCTTTGTAAATTTCTTATTCATCCAAAGAAGAGCATTTTCAGAGACATTTCTTCTTGCATCCTTGATACAGCCTGTTGCACCATAAACTAATCCTGAGGACACTGGTGTGTGTGTGTGTGTGTGTGTGTGTATGTGTGATGTAGTGAACTTAATATGTATGTGACACATATACATGTTGATCTCAAAAGTGAGTAACTGAAACATATCATGCTGTAATGAAATTTCATTTAAATTTTAGAAAAAAAAGGAGAAATAAAAGACACTCTTGTCTTTCATGTAAGAAAAGTTTCGATCAGATTGAGCTCTGGATTCTCTCTTTCACTGCATTAGTTTTGAGTATCTTTATTACAACTTTAACTTTTCCAGTATAACTTCCTTTGGCAATAATTGTCAGAGGGGCACTTTTTGTATTTATGGTGTTCTTTCAACATAAATCCAAGTTCACCATAAATTTAATGAGATTACATATTGATTATAATAATCTCCCATTCTTCATGTGTTTGCTAATATAGGGGACCTGTAAAGCAACTGTATAATTTACTAAAAGAATGTCATCCACAAAGTGAATTTCCAGATATTCTGTGATACTGTCAACTTTTTTTTCCATGTGCACACAGAGTATTTATTAAGGATAAGAGAAAAAGGAAAGAGATGCCTGCATAGACACAGATGGATAGAGCAATAATCCTTTAAAATATTTTTCCTTAATGGAGCAAAATAATTAATTGCACTATACTGCAGCAATATTGATCTTTAACAGTATGTATGACTTGAGGGGCAAATATTAACAATCTAAAATGTACTTTATCATGTTACATATACCAACAATGTTTTAATATTCTTTTACCCTAGCATTTGTTGATGCAGCATTCATACTGACTTATCCCAATTGAAGACTACATTTGTAACAACAATTGTAGCTTGAATTATTACTTGCTTAAAGTCTTAAAACTTCACAATATCATTCTTCAACTTTTATCTATATTATTTTGTAGGTACATTTTAAAATTAAATATTATGACAAAATGATAAATTAAATGATACAATTAATATACATATTGATTATTTGACAATGGCACCCAAGGATATATGATACCAAAAGTATTAGGTACTTAACATTCTCTAAGTAAGTTTGCATGGGAAATAGGAAATTCTTTTGCAGAGCTCTAATTCCAGAAATGTATGGAAGAATATGGAAAACTATAACCCTAAAGTTGAACATTCATAGGAAAATAATAAGCACAGAGGTAAATAATAAGCATGATGATAGAAAATCAATGGGCCTGATCATAGAAAGGAGGGACATAAAGTATAAGACTTGATTTAACCAACTATACATATGATTGGAAAACATTAAGCACCTTGGATCAATATTAATGCGGTGTGTTTTCTTTCTAAGAGTAGTGACTAGCAAAGCAAAGGTAATATGCATATGAAAGGTATAAAACCAAAGTACATAGCTTGAGTTTTAAAATGATTATGCATGTTATTTATATCATAGTTTAAAAGTTATCTTCTTAGAATGTTCAAAGGAACATGTTATACATATACTCAAAAAATGGCTATTTGTCTTCATTATTTACATTGTGATTAGCCTTTCTAAGTATTTATTAATGTTTTACTATTAATAAATTACACTATAATTAATCAATATTAACTTTGTAATTTTTAAACTTTTTCTTTTGGATTATCCTTCAGACCAGTGTCCTTGACTCATGCCTTTAAAACTCATGGTAGAAACCTCATAGTAGAAACCCAAAAATTTTTGTCATGTAACTACTTAAACCTTAAGTCATTATTTTTTTTGTGCATTTACTCTTATTTATATTAGTTATGATAGTGATTCCTGATAGTGACTGTCACTATTTCCTGATAGTAATTGTTATATACCAGGAATATACCAGGGTATATTCTGATATTTTATATTTCTTTTCTATCAAATGGCAGCAACCCTTTGCAACTTTATTAAATTATATGCATTCCATTTGTAAGCAAAAACAATTGGCTCAAATATCATTTGAAAATGTTTGTGTTGTGATGCAAAAAGGGCTTTATCTTCAGAGCTTATCCTTTGTAAATAATTATAATCTAGTCAGTTTATGTTATGATCTCCCACTTTAAATGTATGTTGTATAAAGACCTTATTTTGCTTTCTCAACAAAGTTAAAAGTGGAATGAGGTCACGGATTTCATTATAAAGGGAAAAAAGATAGAATTTAGAGGATAAGTGTCATGCTGTGTTTTTGCTTTCTTTTTACTAATTTGTTTTCTGAAATGGGTCATATGTTCTTTCTGCTATTTGTGAAATAACTGCAATTATACTTTCTTTTTGTTCTAAAGCTACAATCGAATTAAACAAATTGAAACAATTTTCATCATTGCATATTTTGAGTGATTATCAATCCATATTGGTTATAACTATTTCTTCCTACTTATAATTTTTTTTCAAAATACTCAAACATAATTCAGGCCAATAAATCTATCAATTTTAATGTTTTCTTTTTGTGCTTACTTTTTCGCAATATCATCTAAATACAAAAGCCTAGGTGGCATTCACTTGTAGCTGAATATAGCTTTATTCCCATCATTGGGTAACAGGATTTGAGATTATATAATTAAAAATGCAAAGTAGAAAGAATACTACACCAATAGTAAAATCACTAGGTAAACATTTAACTCTATTCTAGCTCCGGTTCATGGCATATGGTGTGTGTTACTTTAATTTTATATATATGGACTAGTTTGCTCTAACTAATCCCACTTAATGTTTAAGTTTCCTTCTAAAATGCCAGGAGACTAAACAATAAAGGTCTTAAGTACAAATGAAGCATACTTACATAGATTTCTATTTCATTCTCTAAAATTGCATACTAAACCCAAAACCTGTGGGAGTTACTGTAGGATAGTGGTTATCAAGTTTGTCTGACATTAAACCCAAACCTTATGGCAAATTATTTAATTTATAACAATAACTATGTCAATGAATCTATTATTTTATTACTTACATACTTTAATTTTTTTTTGAATAGAGACACATTTTATACAAACTAAGGTAGATGACATAATCTTCCAATTAATTATGTTTCAATTTCTTCTCATGTAACATATAATACATGGAAAGAACACTACAGAAATGTCTTTGAGAATTTCAGGATTCATTCTATTTGAGACTTAACAATAAAATATTAATGTAGATTCAATCTATAAAATAAAATGATATTTTACAGAGTAGTTTATTAAATTGCTTGTTTAAAGTGTTTTCTAAGTTAAATATATATGAAAAGAAAAATCAATATAGAAAGTCAAATTTACATTAGTAAATTTGGCTGTAACTGAATAATAAGGCTAATAATATGTGACTCTACCTTGTAAAGCAAACATAGTAATTGTGGACTATAAATTAGAAAATGTAAACCCTTTAAAAACGCAGATTTTTCTTATTATGGGAAAGCCAATCATATAAAATATATCTAAGAACTGCTTTATATTGTTTGAAAGATATGAAAGTTCCTGATACTGTAAAACTCCCTAATATTGAAAGGCATGCAAATATTTGCCCATAACCTGAGGAAAAGATACCAGTAAAAAAAGAGAAACAATTATATGAATCTCATGAGTTTTTGGTATCAGCTATAATTACTAGTGTGAGGTAAAATCTCAGTGTTTTCCATTCATATTTCTCTAATGATGACATAAAACATCTTTGTATGTATTAGTTGTTCATGCTCCTAAATGTATTGAAAATAGATGTATAGCATGATCTAGCATTTAGATTTTGGATTTTTATTTAAAGGATTTGAGGATACAAATTTGAAAAGATATCTGCATCCCTATTTATTGCAACACTATTTACAATAGCCAAGGCATGGAAACAACCCATTGTCTGATAATCAATGTCTGGATAAAGAAACTTCAGTGTGTATACTTAATGGAATATTACCTGACCATAAGAAAGATAAAATATCATATTTTGCAACAACATGAATGAACTTGAGGGTTATATTGAATGAAAAAAGTCATAAAGAGAAAGATAAGTACCATATGGTTTCACTGATAAATTGATTATAAAGAAATAAAAACAAAGAAACAAACACAACCGAATAGTGGTTATCAGGAAGGAAGCAGGTAGAGGGTGTCTAGGTTGGTAGAGGATGGTGACTGGACATATGGTGAAATAGTGTGGTATTTTATGGCTTCTGATATAAATGAAATCTACACAGGGTAGTAAACTAATGCTACTTCAATAATAAAATACATTATTTTTTAAAAAATAAGAAGCTAGTGACTAGTAAATTTGAAAATATTAATTGCCAAAAAAAATCTTACTAAAATGCTGTTGTAATAAAGGTTAACCATTGTTGCCAACAAAATAGAGAAGTCAACATTTGGGAGAGAGATCTATAAAAAGACAGTAATAAAAGTTTCTGAGGAACATCAAAGTAGGAAAAAATTTTTTATTTAAAAAATAATGTCTTGAATGTAAAGAAAACAAAATGTTGGTGAAATAATTTATTTTGTATTTATAGCTAGTTAAGAAGTATTACATTAAGGTATCATAGTGATTACTTTCCTCCAAAAAGATGTAGATAATAATGTTACTTCAGCATATGCTCTAAGTTGAAAGAATAAGCAAAGAATTGTATGGTTATCTAGAGAGAGAAACAGGTCATAGATTAGAACTTATTTCAACTCTAGAACTGTAGTCAATACCAGGCAGTTATGGAAACATGTCACCAAAATTCTGAGAAAAATACAGTAATTTACAGGCATCTCTGTTCTTCATGCACTAATATAACTATGCCTTCTCAAGAACTTTAAATATTAGATGAACAGAACCTTTTATACTTTTAAATTAATCATCAGATAGTTAAAAGAATACGAACTCATAAAGAATTAGGGAAGTCAAGATACTACTGATGGGAAAAGACTAACTCTTGCTACTTGCAGAACATGAATGGGGCAGGAAAGAATTTTTCTAAGTGAAATAAATCAGAATGAAAAAGATAAATATTGGATGGTTGCACTTATATATGAAATATGCATAAATCAAACAAAGGGTAATACAAAGACAAACCTGAAAGTTGAACAATAGCTAGAGGCAGACAGGAGGAAAAGGATAAAAACAGGGGTCAGGGACTATGGTGATGGATGGACTATGGTGTTTTGGTGGTAAAAGAACAATGACAGACATACCAGAGAAAGGAAATCATATACTGCCCCCAAATTGATAATGTAAGAAAAAGCTAGTATTTCAATAATTATTTTAAAATTAAAAAATACAATATATTAAAGCAAATTACACATGGTAAAGCAAATAATATAATTTATTATCTCTCCTCACAACATCAAAATATAGATATCAAATGCATGCTTTTATATTAGTAGTTAAACTTATAGTCAAATAGAACTCCTTAAAGCACAAAAATATTAGACTATTAAAAATACTAAGTTGTAATGTTCCAGTTATATGATAGATTGTGCTGCCACAACTACAATAGAAAATGAAAAAAAAAATGTAGTACACATGACTACAAAAATTATCTTATCATTAATCACTACTCATGCCTTTAGCTTGATGTCATTATCTCTATCCTGAAAGAGCCAAATTATTTATAGTCACAAAACTACAAACCCTGTCTTCATTTCCTGTTCTTCAATGATGAATATTTAAATGTTTATCCTTTGCATGTGAAGATTATATTATACTTTATTGGTTCAGGTAGAAAGGAGAAGTGCTTCCTGATTCCTGGCTGGTGCTGTTTTATTTGTTCTCACTTGGCTGCACAACCTTTAGTTACATGAAATTTTTCAGGGTCTCGCTTAATAACTGTTTGGACAGTCATTTGTCATTCTCCATTCTTCTCCTAATACAGTGACCACCCGACAATTGTCTTTCCAATGTTATTGCTACACAACTTGGAACTCTTACTGCCCTACTCCAAAGTGAGCCCATTTTGCAAATCTTTCTGAAAACTTGTCCTCTAGATTCAACCTGACAGCATCATGGAGGTGTTCTTTTTCCTAACTCAACAGATTGGGCACTATGTACCACAGATATTATACTGCCTGGTGGTGAACACGTTCCCAGTACCCTGTTTCCCTGTGTTGTGTATTATCTGTCAGCCTTAGTTTGCGTGCATCCTGGAGAGGTTTTTCCTGCCTGACTGACAACTGAGGAAACACCCTGGACATAAAGCCTACAGAACGTATATGCCTTCTGAGGACTTAATCCCATCATCTACAGTGAGATCTGAATCGGGTAGGTAGGAGATTCCTTTTTCAAGTTTTCCTTTCCTTCAGTACTGTCTCCTAAACCTAAAGTATTCTCTGAGTTCTCTATTCACATTTACTTCTTTATTTCTCGTCTGTTCATGCATCCTTGCCCCATACTTATTATTCTCTTGTTATGATTAATAATACTTTGCAGCAAATATTCCTTATCTAAATTATGTGTGATTTTGGTCTCTAGATTGAATCTTAGATAATATACATATTTAGTACAGAGATATGAGATAGCTTATCTCACTAAATTAATATGATGCCTGATATAAAACAGTTGGTCCATAAATGTTTGAATTAAATCAAAACATGAATTTGCATTGCTTTTTACTTCTGGCTCCTCAGATTTCTTCTGAATGACAGCAAATATTCTTCATACTAGTACCTATATCTGCATGAGGTTTCCATCTATGTTCCTAAAAACAATATAAAACATGAAATTTTCATAAGCTATTGCTCAGAAAAGATTGTTTTCAAGAAATAGGGTGTATTCAACTCTGACAAACATTGCTGAAACCTTGAAGAAAAGTATCAATTTTGCTAATGTGGAAGCAGTTGTTGATTAAGCAAGAGCAATTTCAGGAAAGGCATAGAGGCAGAAACTAGATCAAACTGGCTGAAGTATAAAGAATAGGCAAATAAATGAAAACGTGCACGAGGAATTTTTCAAAAGTAAATATAGTACTGTGAAATTAAAGTGACATCACTCTTCCAAGTTTCTTTTTCCTCTCACTCTGTATTTTTTATTAAAGAGCATAACATTCCATAAAATGTTTTTTTCTTAGCGGAAAAGCTAGTAGAAAGGGTAAGATTAATAATATAAAACAAAGGTTATAAGATAAGCCATCTATCTTGAACAAGTGAGAAGGGGTGGAATTAAAATCAAATTGTCAAGAATGGTCATAGCAGAAAGTGAAAATACAAAGAGCAAAATACAAAGTATTTTTACAAAATACTTTACAAAAATACAAAGTGAGAAGGACAATGCATGGTTTATGTTTAATCAGTGAAACACCCAGAGTCCTCTTCTTTAGATTGAGGCACACATTCCCCCAGCAGCTAGGAGCATTATGACTTACAGCTATTGACCAGGTTCCTTGCTAAGATTTTTCTTTCATTGTCAAAGTTATTATACCTAAGTTCATGTCACGTTGCCCGGGATACCACAGACTCAAGCAATCCCAAGCCTCAGCTTCGCAGGTACCTGGGATTACAGGTGCACACCACTATGCCCAGCTATTTTTTGGGATCTAGGTCTTGCTACGTGCCCCTGGTGGAACTTGAACCACAATCCCTGGCCCTGGTAGTGGCTTCCTAGGCTGCCACTTGCAGGCATGCACCAGCCACCATGCCGGGCCTAGTTCACATTCCTTTATTAAAATGCCTGGTGATTTGTTAATATGGATATAAATGGTCTGCAATTCAAATTGAGATAAAGGAGATTTATCCCATCTCCAGAGAACCCTATCATGTGTCTGAATCTCTCCAGTAAAATTAAGGGCCAGCTGGAAGAAAGCAGAAAACAAACTCTAATGTATGATTCTGTTACTGCTTTACCCAGGAGCAACTGTCAATGAAACACTCATCAGTGATGGGAGGTAGACCACGAATGAGGGCTGTTTTTACTGAACTTTCACCTGGAAGAGTAGACCATTAGAAGGGAGTAACCCCCTGATATTAAGAAATGTGATATGTTAATCACGTTGCTTGGGAAATTAAAGCTTTGGGAGAAAGATCAAAACTAAGGATATTTAATCGTCCATGAAAAGTCTGAGAAAACATCTTGGTAAAATACAGAAAGACTTCAATGCTCTACATCATAAGACAGAAAAGAATGAGACAAAGTCAAAGGATTGTTACAAAAGGACAACTTAAATGATTTTGTGGTGCTTGACCTAATTATATCCCTCATAAACTTTACCAATGTGTGCCCCTAAAATCCATGGCAGATCCTAAAAGATGTCAGCTGACACAACAAAAAATATAATATTTTCCCACTGCAGTCCTGCCAGATGTTCAGTTTTTAAAAATTTATGTTACATTATTTTAGCCTCAGGTATGTAGAATCCATTCATTAGTCTCTAAAACACATTACTCTCCATGCTTATCAGAAAAGTAGATCATGGATCATATACAATTCACAATGACACACTAGAAAACCAAGTATCATTACAATCTTATTTCAGAGTTATGCTGACTTGTAACTGGCTTCTGCAAAAGGAATTGACTTGTAGAAATTGCAGAACATCATCTTGTTGCATACCAATGTTCTTATGTTAACCTGATCAAGTATTTTTCAAATGACAGTGCTGTAAGACCTTGGTAATGCAAATGACATTGAGGGTGTTGAGAATATAATAAATTTTAGGGGCCCACAAGGCCAATATTTTTATTTTTTAATGTTATGGTGTTCTAGATTACAAGAACATTGTCCAAAATGTAAAAATCTGAACTATGGTATCTGATTCTTCTACTAAGAAGATGTAATAACAATGCCTGTTAGGCTTCTTTGAGTTAGTTAGAGATATACTAGGTGATGAAAAATGCTAGTGGGACAAATGTAAGCATGACTTGGAACTCCATCATATTTCACCCACAATTGGATTGACACCTGTCCTCAGTCAACTCAAACTTACAATGACATGGATGTTGATTATTGCCATCATACAAAGGAAGGAAAATATAATTTTTTAGTAGATAGATTCATTCTGAATGTTCCATAAAAACATCCTAACTGCAATACAGATTCACTTAGGAATGGTCCTGAAAGATAAACAGTAAAGGAAAATCTTCCTAGTGGGGCAGAATTTTGGATGCCCATTTGTAGAAGTAGAAACAGTCTAAAGAAAGAATATGTGCTATTAGTTTAAAATGTAAAAACTGTCAGAATTTTTTCAACCTTGGGGCAATTTGGAGGCTGTGTTTATGTAAAATGTCTTCAATTTTGATATGGTGGGAATTGGAAATACAATGAAATCAAACACCTAGATCTTCATTAATCAAAATTTCACATATAAAAGTCTTATCATTTCAGGTTCAGTCTTTTAATTTCCATCTATTTAGAAGTCATTCACCAATAGTTTTCCTACCTTGATTTCAACATATAAAATATTTCTCACCTCCAAATTTGTACCAATGAGAAAATTGTTCATTTTTCCTGAAAAGTATTAATATTTTTCTTACTATAAAAATTCAGTTTTCACAAAAAGCTTGTTTGTTCTAACATTTGTGTTATTAAATAAGCTTATATGTAGCATGCATCCATGCATCCATCCATCCATTCATCTTCTATCCATATCTATGTTTCTATCTAAACTATCTCTATAGATCATACATCAATGATGTATCTAAATATATATAGATAGATCAATGGGCCTTAAATTTATTAATCACTGGAGTGCCATTTATCAAAATAAATTTTGATTTGAATAATTGAGAATTAGGCAAATGTTCTTATGCCTGAAAGTACAGTTTTTAAATGTACAAAAAACAACAGTATACTGATATATAATATAAACAGCATAATATATAAAGATAATGAAAACCCTCTTTCTGAGATTTTCATATGGGATTTATATTATATTAATCAAGTCAAGATTAAATTGAGTTTGTGATTTGTTTCATGTTATTCTTCATTCACTTGGCTTCTTCTACCTGTAGAGGAAAGTAAATAGTGCATGTGCATAAGAAAGAAAGTAGTTTATGGAGTATGTTTCATTAATTATCATCAGTTCTTTTTGTTTATATGCTGTGCTACATAGAGTACATCTTTGTAAATACTAGTTCCTCTCTTGTTCTTCACACAACCAATACTCAGATTTTATTAATTGAGGGACTTGGTGAAACTGGAAGTGAGGTTGAGGTTCATTCTACTTGGGATTTTTGACTTTCAGTCTTAGTATAACAGGGTTCCACAATTTAGAGAGGTTATCCTTCTTCCTATCTTATCAATCATCTGCCTACAACATTGGCCTCCACACTTAGTACTGCAGGAATTGATTCGGTTTCCTATTTCTTGCTTTCCTTCAGCTCGGAAGATGTTGGGTATTCACCTTAAGTGTGGATGACTGATTGAAAATAGTGTATATGTGGTAGGCTATGGTCTATGACAAAGATGACTCAAAAAGCAATGAAATCATTTATCTTTACTTACTAATCTAAATTTAAGAAGTTCAAGTCTTATGAAGCACCTAAAAGTTAGAAGCTTAAATTGTTTTTATATTATTTCTTTATAATATTTAGCATATAGCTTCATTATTCACCTGGGTACAAGATATCCATATACAAACAGTTTTAGAAGTGAGAAAGCTAAATCTACCTCCATTTCCTTTAGTTTTGCTAAATAAATGTGACATGCATAGCTTCAATTTATATAATATTGAGAAATATTTATTCATATTGACACAGGTATCAACAAGTCATGCCAAGACATCTTGGTCTTTAGGTAAGCAGCCACATATCCACACAAAACTATGGGGATTTACAGCTCAAGGAGAAAATAATTTGCTGGAGAAATAGCAGTATTTGCATATGAAGCATATGTATATGCATATGAAGCATAATGAATAGGAAATGATCATATATATCTTTACTACATTATACCATTACAGAGTTGATTTTTAGAAAACGTAAAAATATATATTCTCAGGGATTATTTTCACAATTTATAATAATAAATGCAGTCTTTTAAATCTTTTATAGTCTTTTAAGGCATGCCAGATAGTTGCTTAGGGCTTATCGCTTTTTTTGAACACCTTTCCAGTTTACCTCATTTCCCTTCTTAATAAAACATACGAGCTTAGTATATTGTAGAAATAGTTCAAAGGCCTCAGATATAGTAGTGAATAAAATATCCTTTGATTTAGCCAGTAAGATAATTTAACATATAACTAGTTATAGTGATAATAATACAATAGGAAAATATATCTGGATATCACTATGGCTAAGATTTTCAACTTTTCAAAGATTACATATTCTTGTGGGTCACACTACTGCTGAAACCACCTAGTTCCAAATTCCTCCACAAAACTGTTCCTACTTCTCAAGGTCATCCCTTATTTCTAGAAAGTGTAGAGAGGTTTATCTGGTATGATATATCTTAACACCATTATCCAGCACACAGTTTTCATTTGAAAGCATATTTGACATAGTCCTGTAAGAATAATCCAAGGGCTAAAGTACATTTGAAGCTAGTTTTCTAATACGCTGGTGTTCTGCTTCTGCAGCCATAATGGACTAGCAACTTAGTCCATAAACTTTCAAAGCACTGGGATTTGTCCATAAAGCTCATCTATGAGTTAATACTTTGTCCTCTATAAGTTAAAACTCTCAGGTTTCTAATACTAGAGAATTTTAAGGATTTTAAAAAATAATTTACAAACTGCTTTGTGCTTATTTGCAAGGGAAACAGTTTGTGATAAAAACTGCAAAATGTGTAATCATTGTATGTCAGATGAATAAGCACATTTTCATTTTGAGAAAAGTAAGTATCTTCTTTCTTGGAAATAAATTTTAAATATTATCATGATTAAATGTGGCTATGGTATGGCAACCTGAATCTGAAAAGTGACCCTATAGCTCAAAAAAAAAAAAAAAAGCAATCTGAAAATGAATTTCTGATCCAACATAATTTCAAAAACTATAAAATCCATATAGTCTATATGGTGCTAACATAGCAAACCAGAAACACAAAGACTTTTGGAGTAATTCAAGCATCCAGAAATAAAATCATTCATATTTCAGAAAAGAATAATTTACAAAAAAATGAACTCAAGGTGGATTAAAAATTTAAACTAAGATCAATTTTTTTTTAAAATCAATAGAATAAAACATAGAAAAACTCCCTGACACTGGTTTTTGAAAGAAATTTTGGATATGACATTGAAAGTATAAGCAACAAAAGAAAAAAAATGGACTATATCATATTCAGAAGATTTATGTAGAAAAATCAACATTTTGAAAAATAAAAAGAGATTTTGGAAAGTGAGAAAATATCTGCAAGCCATCCGATTGATAAAGAGTTAATATTTGAAATATTAAAGAATTCAAACAATATAATAACAAAAAAATCCAATTAGAAAATGGGTAAAATACTTGATCAGTCATTTTTCCAAAGAAGATATACACATTACTAAAAGGTATATGAAGACATGACTGATATTATTAATCATTATTAATAATAAGTGTGAAATTTCCTCAAAAATTCAAATTAGAACTACCATAATCACAGTCTGACTTCTATATATATATTTCATAGCAAAGGCTATGAAAACTCTCTCTAAAGAGGTTATCTGAATATCAGGTTCACTGGAGCATTATTACAAAAGCCAAGACATGAAAACTCTCCAGATGTCCATCAACACATGGATAAAGAAGGTAATGGGATATTATTCAAGTATATAGAAGAAAGCCTGTCATTTCTGCAGTACAGATAGAGTTTAAAGTCATTATGCTAAGTGAGATAAATCAATGAAAGAAAAACAAATCCTACATTCTCACATATACATGAAATCATAAAAAAAGAAAAAAAATCAGATATTGGATAATAGTAGGAATGGAGTGATGTTGATCACACTGTACAAACTCCTATATGTGAATAAGGTTTAAAGGCTGAACACAAACCATAGTGATAACAGTTGACAATAATTTGTTACATATTTGAAAATTCTAAGAGAACAGACCTTGACTGTTATCACCACATACACCCACACTAACTATAAATATGTGAGTGAGTAGAAGTGTTAACTAAGAGCTAAACTTGTTACTGTAACCATTTTGTACTATATACATGTATCATAGTACTGTATACATTAAACTTATATTTGCTCTGTCAATAGTGTCTCAATTAAGTTACAGAAAAGAAAAAAATGTTGAAAAGAAAACCTTATTTTTATATTCCTTAAGGCCATGTATTTTAATGCAAACACATGCATATATATCATTGTAGTAATTTAAAATAAGTAATTCTTTCACTTTAGTGGAAAATTAAATGATGATAAATATCATAAAAAGTTAGAATTTAATACTCAATGGAATTATAACTTGTAAGAGTTTTCTGTATATTAATTAACTACAATACTATTAGTAAGACCATTATTATCACATTCTCTAAGCGAGAAAATGGAGATAGGCATAGTACAACTTTCCTGTCATATAACTACTGAGTGGCAAAGTCAATAATTTTCCTTAGACATTCTGACTCCAAATACACATTCTAGTACTAGGGTATTTTATCCTTTTGTATTTTTTCATAACAACTAAGCTGCTTTTTTAAAGTAACAGTAACATACATATGTTATTTTTAATTTAAAATCTCTACCTAGCTTTCAAAAATGAAACATTTAAAACACATTGAATACTAAACCTTTAGTGTATTGCTTAAAAATATCAAATCCATATAAGATGGATATATGTATTATTTGTAACAGAAACAAAACCAATTTATTTCAGTGAGGGAATATTCTGCAAAATGACTAATTGTTAAGAAAAAGTTCAAAAAATAAAGTCATGGTATTCATCCTATCAAGCTTTGAATATCTTAAGATACATTAAAGATAAGGTGTATTCTATGTGCTTTCTTGTCAAGTATTTGTTAATAGAATTCTCTATATGAATTATTGCAGTGGAAGATTTAAAGGACAATAAGAATACCAAATAGAAATTTAAAAAGTTACAAATAAAGTAGAGTTTAGCAAACATAGGTGATATAAAAATAACAGCAGGTAGTGTTTAAAAGATGCAAGAGAAAGAAAGGGAAAAATGCAATGTGCAGCTTATAAAAGAAAATACATTAAATTAAGTAATGTGGCTATTATCTACCTGATAAATTATTTTACATCACTGGTTTTATAATTAGAGATTGTCACATCTATATTTTAAATTGCATTATTCCAAAAAAGTCATCACTTCCAAAAAAGTAATAGTGTCTTCCTCAAGTTATTATTCCAGAAAATCTTTTACCAGATAAATTTATAGTAAATCCATTGTATTTGAACGTAGGCTATTTCATCATTTTTGATAGATTTTCGTCCTTAAGTTGCTATCTGAATTGTTTTCTATAATGATACCATTTTTTGATGAAGAAAAAATATAATTATTCAAGGTTCATCCTTCTTTTCAATGACACTCTTATATTGCCAAGATATTTAGTGAAGAAATGATACCAGGTGGAAGGCCGGGGGAGGTGGGGTGGCCCATGCCTGTAGACAAGCACTGGGAGGCAAGAGGCCTGGGATTGCTTGAGTTCCGGGCAAAACAGCGAGATCTAGTCTCAAAAACAAACAAACAAACAAACAAACAAACAAAAATACTGGGTGGATAAGAAAACATGTCTCCAAATACCTACGCAAACTGGCATGACTGAACAAGCAGAGAAAAATTTTAACATGAACTTTCGGCATTAGAATAATTTAATGACAGATAATGACAAATGCAAAATAACAGTATATTTAAAAATAAATATCACCACAATGTTGTGTTTAGTATGGTGTGTAACCATCATAATTTAACATAACTATGAGGCTTTGGTAAAACTCCTGTTTAAGTTACATCGTGCATCTTCTCCTTTCTTCTTCTTCCACCTAGCGAACAGAAAGTTCTGGGGAAGATGGTAGAGAGAGTAAAAGTGATGGGCCCCAATCATGATTTTGAGTAATTACCAAGAAAATTAAATCCGTTCTAAGCCCAAAATACTGGAAAGTAGCTAAACATTAGAACATTTCCCTGAAAGGATTCAAAATCTCAGTTATATAAAAGGTACAATTTAAAGCTGTAGATGTTATTTAAGAAAATCAATTTTAAAGGGTTGTGTGCTATAAAAGACCAGTTTTTGTAACACATAGATTCTGCAGGAGGGAAAATGTGGTCTTTATCAGTTGAGGGGAAGAAAAGGAAAACATTAAGGCACTGAAAGAAAAAAATAGGAGTTTTCACAAAAGTATTTCATTTCCCCATAGTATTTTTGTACTAATTTCATATACTCTCTATTCTGTAGTGTTCTGTAGGGTTTTTTTTTAAATGATAATTTTATTAAGGTAACATTTGTTTACAAGAGAGGTAGAATTTCACATCTCTTCAGATGCATGTTACCACAAAATTCCTACCACCAAAGAATCTACAATTTTCAGGCATAATTCACTTAGTCATTGACCTATATGCTCGCCAACCTGTGTCCTATTTCTATTTTAGGCTCACTTCTGAATTCAGATGCTTATGATTTGTTTTGTGCTAGTTGTGTCTCCTTTTTTGCAATCTTTCTTTATAGACTATTCATAAGTGAAACAATCTGGCATTTATTTTCCCACTTATGACTTAATTTGCTTTACAGTGTTACTTTTAAATCTGCTACAATAACTGGACTTTACTGTCTTGACAGAAGAGGGCACCATTAATCTAATATTTTTATGACACTATAAAAATCAGCTATTCTGCAATATTGCAGAAAATCTAGAAATAAAATTCCATACCTTTCAAAGGATAAAAACTATTATAAATCAGAAGAAAGTTAACATTCTCAGTGGAGCTAAATATACTCGAATAAACATTGATTATATAGGAAAAATATATTAGATCAGATTTTAAAAAGTTAAAAACAAAAAACAAAAACAAAAAGCTACTAATTAACAGAACTGATAGAAATCAGAAAAAAAAATGAAGAAAAATATAAAACCTCATAATTGAAGAACACATTTTAAATATACCTAACAGGATTAGCATTATAAGGAAATTTATCAGAAAAACTAAGGAAATTTAACAAAATTAAAAAAAATAACTAAGAAATATAGTGAATGAAAAATACTTGAGTAGAAATGCCAGGATTTGCCAAAGAATCAGGAACATTAAACTTATTAGAATTCTTGAAAATAGAAGCCATATATTGGAAACAAAAAAATGCAAAAATATACTCCAAGAAACTCTCTGTATATGAATTTATTCTTTTGAAAGTGGTTGTTAAATATCTGGGAAAATGATAGCACAGAAAGATCAACTCTAAGTCACATTGCAGTAACTATTAGACTTCAAAAGTAAAAAAGAAAATTATCAAGATCTCAAAAAAAAACTTACAAATAACTTACAAATACCATATAATTTAAAAAGCAAAGGTAACAATATAACCAGACTTTCAAAACTGGCAAACCTGTAAAGGAACAAAAATTGGTTAGAATGTACCAATAAATGAATAAAATTGTGAACCACGAATGTTTTGTTCAGTTCATCTCTTTTTCTTCTTTTTAAATCTCAAGTCCTAAGAAAAATAGTTTTCAGGAGACAGGAACTTAGGGAATTCTTTACCCTTTATTCTTTTTAACTAACCAACTATAAGATGAATATTATTCAATCAAGCATAATGAGAAAACTGGTGAGATTTTTAACATGCAAATATGATGAAAATGAAAAAGTTTAAGTTATTCACTTAAGCATATCATATTGAAATCAAAAATCAAAGACAAAAATTTGAAAGGAGCTATAGTTGGGGAGCTATATTTCCTACAGAAAATGGTAATAATTGTAGCAAATTTCTCATCAGAAACCAGGTTAGAAAGAAGAGGGTAGGAAAATACAAAATTTTGTTATGAAAACACACCAACTAAAATATTTTATATAGATGACTTATATTTCAAAAATGAGTTTTTTTGACAAACAAGAGTTGAATAAACTACTTACAAGTAGATGAACCCTATTAGAATTTTTAAAAGAAGTTCTTCAAAAATGAAATAAATAATATATATCAGAAACCTGATTAAACACTAGAAATAGAGGACTTTGAGAGAGGAGTAAAGAACAAAATACTACATTTTAATAAATTTTAATTGAAATGAAAACTGCTAAAGGGAATGATAGTAAGTATATATTGGGTCAGTATAATATATGCATAAGTGAAATGAATGACAATGATAGATGGAATTGCTGAAAAAAATTAAAAACTGAAATGAGAAACTATACCACAGGTATAGTGGTTTAAAATTATTTGAAACCATGTGTAGATTATATTTACATTAAAAACTTGAAAGAAAACACTAACATTTTCTTAAGGAAATAGAACCGATAAGCTAAGAGACTAGGTAATTTGAAATTATATGAAATCTTCATTTAAAACAAAAGTAGGCAGAGAATAAGGAGCAATACAATGAATAAACAAATGCAATGAATAGAAAACAATTAGAAATTTTAAGTTTTAGTCCTCCTAGAGCAATAATAATTTTAATTATTATTAAGTGAACTAATTATATCATATAAGCATTTCCCTTTTTTTCTCCTGTCTATTATTATTATAAAGTACCTCATTTGTTGATTATTTTTCAAATTTCTAAGAGAAAAATTTACAAGATAAGTTTTCAAGAGAAAACATTCAAAGTACAAGCTAGCATGAAGGTAATACTGTGTTAAAAATATCTCCACAGTCCCTGTCTAATAGAAACAAAATTGCTTTATAAACTAACTTACCAAAACAAACCTTATTGATTAGGTAATCAATACAACATTGTTATGAGGTGTTTTCATAAACTAAAAACCTCTGCTGAGTGGAATGTGTGAATTCTAGAAGATAGGAAAATAGTTGTGTATTGATATATTCTGCTCTAAAAATACTCATAAAATAATAATGATAAAAATGCTACATTCTAAAATGTGTAAATACTGCTAGGACTATCAGTTTAAAGAGGACAAAGTTTATAGGTCATACAAGCAAATTTTAGCTAAAAAAGATAGGTAAACTGTGTAAAGAACTGTGAAGTTATGATCTAAAAACATCCACCGCCAATGAAACATAAAATCCAGTATAAAATATCAGCTGAAAAAGACAATTTTGAAAGTTGTCAATGAAAAGGAAGATAAATCAGAATTAAATTTCATCAGAAAATTATGAATGAACAAATAGATGTCTGGCTTAGGAAAAATAAAATCATCTCATAAACTTGACACACACACACATATACATATATTTGTATTGTGTGTGTGTGTGTATTATGGATATCGCAGATGTCAGTAGATGATAAGGCAGAAATTATGACATCATGGATTAAGAGATTTGGCCAGGTCACTCCTGAAAAACTACAGAACTGGACAAATTGTGAAGATTTGTCAATTTAGTGATCTGGCACTTACCAAAAGCATTGAAGATTTTGAAATGACATTCTTAAAACAAATGGATTAATTAAGGGTAGGAAAAATACAAGTCTGTGACATTTTCACTCTTCCTGTGGCCTACCTCCTATGCCCCTTTGATTTAGAGTAGAAATCCTGTGAGGGTAGAACAAAACTTCCCTGCCAGAGATGTATGTCCTTTAGAATAGAAAGCAATTAATAAGAAAAATACGCAGCAGTACCTGCACTTACCTTTCTGTTTAGGGAAGATTTGGATTGGTAGAACTAACTATAGGTTTAACATCTGTAGTAAGACTACATAAATGTAATTGCATTACTTCACATCAAGACAGGAAATACAATAAATAATGTGTATTACATTTTAACGTAGATCCAAATTTTGTAAATTATATGTCAGTGACTAAACTCAGTTACTATCACTAACTTCTGGGCAATCTAAAGTACACAAAGATCACAATGATGTGCTCCTCGGGGATCAAAAGACATTTAATGACATTATTTGGTAATTTCTGATGTTTTGAGGGACAAGTAAAACAGCAAAATTGACCACAGTTGATTTCAAGTCCTATCATTGTCACTTTCTGCTCCACATTTGGATAAAGTTATGTTTTCCGTGTTTTGCATTTGTAGTGAAGTCAAACCATGTAAACGCTCAACAGTTCAAAAATATTCATCATCGCAACTGCACCTCTTAACCATGATAAAAGTCAAACCAGTTTGGAAAGCTTTCCCTAGTCTCTTTGGGAAGCCTCATTAAGTCAGTAATAACATTTTCACACCCTCCTGATACATGTGAGGCTCTGTCAGTCTCAACAAAACAAATTTTGAATATGTGGGGCAGATACTCCACCTCTGTGGAGTTGCCACAAAAGAACTGCAAATGTTTGTAATCACCTGTTACAAAGAATCTAATGGGAAATGTAAAAATGATACTTTTGATTCTTTGAAGCTGTTTGTTTCCATTTTGTAACAATTATGTGTTTGGAAATATTTTTATATCTCCAAATCTACTTTGCCTGGAGGGAAACTGTTATTATCACAGAGTATACCAACTAAAAACAGCTGATTCTCTTTCACTGCTATTGCCTATGCCTAGCAAATAGTGGAATTTTCATAACAAATAAATGCTAAAACATCCTCATAGGAACCTTACACAATGTTTTTAAGCATATATTTAGGTTTCTATTCTAAAAAGAAATTAGCCACAATACTTGTATTTGTATGAAAATTTGTGTACAGGTTTTAGATATGCATACAGGCAAGATTATTCCAGAAAGTGAAGCACTAGTGAACTGCAACTGAGTAGGTTTTTATAAGGAATCAATTTAATTTTCCTCCAGTTTTGAGTAAGTTAGTTTATGCAGAAAAATAGACTATGTTTTTCACATTGGAGCAATAGCTCTTCTTGACTTAAAAGTTTCTTATAAAATTATCCTAATCTCACTTAAATCACTTTTCAATAAAATGCTGCTTTGTTTCACAGTTTTTGAACATATAATTAATTCAAGGTATTAATTCAACCTCCATGCTAATGGATTATTTTTAATTAATATTAAGAATAAAGTCTGGAAATGATCCCTGAATAATTGAGCCCCATTTATCAAATAAATATATAAACTTTAAATATTTCAAAAAATCTTTCTTTTTTGTTCCTTGTCATTTTTTCCCTCTTTATTAGAGTTCTTCTATACATGACTTGAATTTACCCTGTACTTCAAAATGCACATAAAATATTATGATCTGTTTTGTTAATACCTTCTATTATCACAGAAATATGTAACCTGAGGAAGTTATAGAATATTGTTTTTCATCAATTATATTTATCTTACAAATTGTACTCAGTGCTCTTCCAGATAATTGACAACTAAGATATTAACTGCAGATTTTATTTCATGATCAAATATTATAAGCATAAAACAAATATATTGAATTATTGTTATATTTTATTTATTTTGTTAATTGCTGAATGTAGTAGATTGAAGATTACAAAGAATGGAAGTTAGTCCCAATTTAAGTAACTGGTTTCGGATTCAAGAATTGTTTAATATACCAAACATACAGTTTAAGAAATTACACAGGGCCAGTAATAGTATAGCCCTTTCTAGCTTTATTTTATATAGCACACATTCCTGTGTCTTCTCATATTTCTTCACATTCAGAAGTCACAAATACTTTGAATTATATGCATATAATTTCCACATGTAACTTGAAACTTTGATTACACATGCACATTCAATTAAAAATAATATACTAGATGACCTAGATTAAATATTTTACAAGTAGCATCACATGCATTTTTAAATAAAGTTTAAAATATTTCTCCTACTACAAATTGATTGGACATAATTTAATCATGTGTCTCTGCTATCATCATCATACAGTTTTAATGACAGCTGTATTATGAGTCGTGTGAAGAAAAAAGGCAAGATTAATGAAGAGAAATAAAATAAATATAATAGAAATAATTAAAAACTAAGACAGGTCTATATAGTCATATAGATGCTCTATATGCAGTATTAAAGGAAAAAAGTATGAACATGAAAATTATGATAAGTATACCAATATGTGCATAAAAGTTCATAAACAATTCACAAATATCCCTCTTTTACCACTACTATTGGATATGGTGTTGGAGGTCTTAACAAGAGTAATTAGAGGACAGAATGATATAAAAAATATCCAAATTGGAAAAGAGTTCAAGGGCACTATCATACAAACAGAAAATCCTGAAAAGTCCAGTATAAAGTCCAGCATAAATAAACAAGTACTATGAAATGACAGGCTATAAAGTTATGAAAACTATTTAAAAATTCATATGGAAATTATAGAAATTAACAGAATTTAGAATTATAGAATTAAGAGAAAAAATCAAGAAAACAATCCTATTTAACAATAACATCAAAAATAATAAATGTTTTGGAATATATTTAACAAAGATGCGAAAAATATGTACAATGAAAACTGTAGATTTTGTTGAAAGACATATAAGATAAAGAAAAAAAAAGTTATTATATGTGTATGGATTGGAAGAATTAACATAATTAAAATTGCTTTTCTGATTAAAGCAGTATATAGCGTCATTGCAATTCCTTTTGAAATCCTAACAGTATTATTTACAGAAATAGAACGAAACATCATAAGCTTACTTAGAGCTATAAAAGAATCCTAATGGGGGAAGAGCAAAAATAGAAGCATCACACTTTCTAGTTTCAAATTATAATAAAATTACAGACATATGAAAAACTAATAGCAAGGAGCCAAGAACTTACAATAGAGTAAGGAGAGTCTTTTCAATAGATGGTGTTAGGAAGACTGGATAGCCATATGCAAAAGAATGAAATCACATCATTAATACAAAGATTAATTTAAATAAGCTAAATATATGAAAGTAAGGACTAAAATATACAAATTATAGAAGAAAATATAAGTGATATACTTCCTGACTTTACCTTTAGAGATGTATTTAAAGACCTGATTTTAACATTGAGGGAGACAAAAGCAAAAATAACAAATGGTACCTCATGAAACTGAAAACTTTTCTGTAGAGCGAAATAAATTTGCATCACAACAAAAATTCCTATTGAATCTTAGAAAATATGTGCCCATCAAATGTCTAACAGTGATTAATATCCACAATATAAAAAGAAAATATAAAACTGAATAATTAAGAAAATAACAATGAGAATCATGTCACATGTGTAAGAATGTCAATTTTCCAAAAGACAATAAACAACAACTGTTGCATAGAATCCAGAAAGAAGGGGACACATCTATACTGTTGGTGGGAATATAAATTTTCACAAACTTTTGGAAAACAGTATGGAGCTACCTAAAAAGTGAAAATAGAAATAGTTATAATCTACTTATTTCTGGGTACTTATCTGAAAAATAAAAGAAATGCTGATTTTAAAAGATCTATGAACCTCCATTTTTATTGCAACACTCTTTACCATAGCCAAGTAGTGGAAACAATCTACGAGTTCATCAACTGACAGTGAAAAAAGAAGATATATAACAAATAACTGTACTCAGTTGAAATAAAGATGAAATCTTGCCATGTGCAAAAACATGAGTAAACTAGAAGGAATGAAGCTTAGTAAATGCATCTAGGCAGAATAAGACAAACACCCTATAATTTCACTCCTATATGGGTACATAGAGAAAATATAGACATCAAATAATTTAAAAAAATTTATACTATAAAATTTTAGAAGTTAAAAGATGGGGGAAAGATAGGTAAATCAGAAAAAGGGAGACAATAATATTGTGATGGAAAGATTAGAAAATTGATGGTGAACTTATTGTATACACAAGCCAATTGTCAATGAACACCTGAAAGTTAAAAGAATGGAGACTGCCAATTTGTAATCAAGTATGTTTTTATGATCCTGGAGCACAGTAGCTGCTAAAATAAATTTAATGAACTCTTCAGAGCAAAGGGAAGCATAATTTTATTTTGTTCTTTGGGTTACAACCACTCTGTTATATATTTTTCCCCCTCCCTTCTCCCTCTTCCCTTTGGTGTTCCCTCCATTCTCTCACATCCCTCTTTGTTGTTTATTAGCTGTGCTGAGTCCATTAGTGTCTTTCCTATGTTAGTGTCTTTTCTCTGGATGAGGGACTGCATTGTTGGGTCATTCATCTTTTTTAACTTATACTCTCCACTTATCATTTTGTAGAACATGATGACACTGGCAAATGAGGAATTACTACTAGTCTTTTTATGTGTATTTTACATTTCATATTCATATCAGGAAAATCTAATTGTAGGATTTCATCTCCTTTCTTTCTTCCCTTCTGTCACCCTATGATTTCCAACCCTTCCTCAAATTTGCATACATTGACATTTTCAACATTTCAAAAATAAGACAGTTTTATTTTGCTAAGCTGGAATATGAAAGCATCTAGCAATTATGTCTCATTGATATTCAAACCTAGTGAGTGTACTTCTCAAATAAGGGCTAGCATTTATTATTTTCAGAACTGTCTCCTGGTGTGTTTTGTTGTGATATGCTCTTAATTTCCATATCTATATCTAATATCTGTATCTTTTACAAAGTTGTGAAGTATTATAATACTGTGGAACCATTTTTACAGTTCCCACACAATAAATGTAGAAAATAAATTACCAGATTTTTTCTAACTACATATTAAATTTATTCAAGGGGGAAAGTTATGATGATACATTTTTAAAATGTTATTTGATAACTAATGATTTTATATATTACATATATATATATTTAACTACTGGTTGCTATTTTAAAAGTTATACAAACAACTGCTTCAATTAATAGTCAATTATCATTTCAGTTATTTAAATCAAAAGTATACAAGTTACTTAATGTCTTAAAGACTTGTCAGAATGTCATCTCATTTGGTTGCTTCACATTCTAGATTCTGTACCATCTTGTTTAGAATCATGAAGACATTCATTTCCTGGTAGTTGAAAATGAAATTCCCATTTCCTTGCTGTCAGTTAAAGATCCTTCTCAGCTCCTTGAAATCCTAGTTCTTCACTCAATGACATCTTATTGCACTGAGAACATTTTCTAGATGAAGCCATTTAGAAAATAACTGTTGAGCCTAGTCTCTTTTAAGTGTTTAGTTGATTAGAAGTCATGTTCATCTCTCATTTAGCTACTCAAATCAATTGATTGATCTAACTTCACCTTTGATATTTAAGGATATTTTCCTGTGGTAACTTCATCCCACTATACAACAAAAACCTATTCATATGCAAAGAGACAGGATTAAGTAGCAGAATATATCAGGAGCAAAATTCTTTGTAGTCACTTTAGAGTGTTGTTCACTACAGTACTTTACTGTGGCATTAACTAAGTTGATGTGAACTACCTTGTTTTTTGTTCTTCCAGGTGTTAAACAAGCTTAGCACACGTTTATTTGTCAATACTATTCAGAATCTAGAAAATTATGATTTCAGTACTCAAAGCATCATTATGATTTTATTCCAAGGAAGATTCAAAGATCACACTAAAATTAGAAGAATTGCATGCCAGGAGACAATCTTTTACAACCCTTAGCATAAAGCTCAATATATGCTGTTGAAACTTTGTTACTTATTCTGAAATTATTACTGACTGAAAAAGATTAGCCAGTTTGCTCTTGAATACTGTTCTTCACATAAGCTACACTTCTATGTATTTTATGTTTTCTTTCAAGATATCTTGTCCTTTAGACAATTATTGATTCCTACTGGTGGGTAATCAAATATTTGATTTGAATGTAATAACCTATTTTAAAGTTTACTGATGTCTTTGCTTCTCAGTGACTACTTGCAATATAAGAAAACCTTGGATATAGATGGCTTACATAGTTGAATTTCTATTCACTCCAGAAAACATTTTATTTTTAGGTTTTTTTTCATTCCCCAAATGATGAATATTTATATCTTTGTATCTGTTCTGGGAGTAATAAATTCAAACCTCTATACATGTGTGTTATCTCTCCCCACAAGCAGTGCTTCATTAGATCCCACTGGACTCCTACCCTCTCCCACTACAAACCCACCACTCTCATCCTCTTGTGCCTCAGTTTTGTAGCAAATGTTAAAAGTTTATTATTGGTTTGGTTTTGATTGGCCACATATAAGTGAGACCATCTGGCATTTGTCTTTTTCCTTCTGACATATTTCACTTAACATTATTCTTTTTAGTTCCATCCTATTGTTATAAATGTCGGTGTTCATCCTTTCTTAATTCCCCAATTACCTCAAGTGTCATAATGATAATACATGAACTTACTATACTGGTTAAATAGGCATCCTAATGACTGGGCAGTGTATATTTCCTGCTATATTGATACCATCAAACTTTCAGATTTGTTAATATAATCCATTTGTTGGCACCATCTTGACATAAATATTTCCTAGAATATTTTTTCATACTATGATAAAACCAATTAATTTACAAATATAAGAATTAATAGTGATAAATCACTGAGGGTACTGAGCTACTTCTACTGAGCAAGAGGCATGTTACTGATAATTTCATAATGACTTTTTGACTTTTTACATTTCTTACCATCCACATATATATATATATATATGTGTGTGTGTGTATGTGTGTGTGTGTGTGATATTAGTATCATGATATTAGTGATATTAGTATCGCGGCTACTGTAACCATTACTCATTCAAAATGAGAGTTCCCATTTTGTTTAATTTTTAAAACTTTAAAATATTTTTATTGCATTTAATAATTTTTTTCTAAACATTTTGGGGGGATATGGATTAAAATGCTTAATTTTAAACATTTTGTCATATATTTCTCTGTGTTGTTTATTAGGCTCATGACTATTTGTCAAATCTCTATCATCTTGTATATCTATTCTGCTTCTACAAAGCCTATTGCATGAACGTTAGTTCATTTGAAATTATCTATTCTAATCTAAGATGTTGTTATAGCTTTTAACTTTTCTTTAGTTGAGTGACTTTTATCATTCCTTTTTTTGCCCAAATGAACTTAAAATCATTACCTCTAGTTAAGTTCCAAGAAAATTTCCTTTATTTTGGTTATTATATATTTTAGTGCTAATTTCCTTTTAATTATCTAGCTCAATTATTTTCAAGTATAATAATGCATTTACTTATTTAATTCCAACTTTCAGTAAATTTCTATTTTATTTTTCACTTTTATTAATAAATACATTTATTTGTAAAGACTATAGTTAAAAATCCTCTCTGTTGACCCCAATAATTAGGTCATATATTTATTTTCTCTTACTATGGTTATTTTTTCATTTCAATTATTTTATATTAAAATGTGAGAGTCTGAGGCAATATTTTTATTTCATTTTCTGTTAGCTTACTAGAATTGTGACTGATACATTCATTATAAACGCTATTTGACTGGATCTGGTCTGAGATAACTTTTACAAGCTCTGTTTTATCACCAAGTTCACATATTTCATCTATGGCTATACTACTACTTTCTCAATGACTTGTGGCTTCAGTATTGATAAAAGTCAAGAAAACTCTATTTTCCCCTCATCTCTATTTGACAGCTTGGTTATGAGCTTTTGACATTTATGGATACTATTTCCTATGGTCTCAATCTTCAGCCAGCAGTCAGATGTGTCTTTTATGAGTGGGGACATTCTCAAGGACAGAATATTTTATCAGGTGTATTTACATGTGAATTTGACTTTAGTCATATTGTTTGGTGCTTTTTTAAGAATGCTTTATAACTTAATCAAGCCACCTTATCATTATTTAAAACTGAAAAATCTTTCCATTCACGACTGTTGTGAATGTTAGCAATTAGCTATTTAAAATTCTGGGGTATTTTACAACTCAATGAAAATGAAATTTGTGTTTAACATCCTATCACAAATATTAAGACCAAACACAAGATTTCTCACATGTCGTATAATAATTGCACTACCCAGTGATCATATTGGCTTTTTACATAATTATGTCCAAATGGCAGGAAATAAAGGTGTTTCTTTATTGTGTTCATTAGTAAATTATTGTTACCAACTTCTTTAAAATAGCAAAATTGACAGTTGTAGAAATACAAGTTAGTTTATAACTATTCTTCAAGTTTTCAAATTTGTTATTAGGCTTGGGAATGTTTAAGCTGTGTGGTAATTTTTTTCTTACAACGTCAGTCACATTTGTGTAATCATTGATACCCTTATGTATACCCCCCATCTTCTCCCCTTCCCCCCACGTCCCCCCCTCTGGTCACTGCCATTAGCTCCTTAGGTTTTTGGGGTAGGTCACCACCACTGCTGGTGCTTAGGCTTCTGGTGGGGAGTGGGGTGGGGTTCTCCCTCTGGTTCACTCCCACTTCTATCAGATCATACTAGGAATGAGAAAACCAACAATCTACCAGCAGACATACAAACAAAGGCCCTATCACCTGGGTGAGGACCCAAACTGTAGGCCCATGACAGAACTGTAAACCATGAGAGCATAGAGGAGTTGGTCAAACCTCCTGCTAGAGTCTGTACCCCCCAAAGAATTTCTCTAATGCCAATGCAAGAATTGAGATCCCAACAACAGTAACCAGAACTATAAAACTTGGAAGCAGCACCATGGGATAGACACCAAAACTGAGGAGGCAGTCAACATAAACGAGGCATGAATCCCAGTGACCATAGAGATCTGGAGAAAGGTGACTATTATCAACTTTACCTTGAGAAATGCCACAATAAAGCAACTTGGAGAACAATGCCACACACCTGCCCTAAAGAGGTCCCAGATAAGCTTGGACCTAAAAGTTACTCCTAGAAATTTAAGCAGCGTGGGCTAACAAATCCCAGGAGCTCAGATCCTCACCTAGGAAAAGGATATTTATCAGATAAAGAAGAGATCAATGGGCCAAACGTTGATCAATTGACCAACAACTTTATCGGAGTCATAGTCGGTGTTACTGTTTTTAACCACAGACATATCACAGATTAGATGGCATATATCTTTCCTTTCTGAAATGAAATTCATTAAATATTGCTAAAAGTCATCAAATATTTCAATATTCATGCTATAAATAATATTTTGATATAACTTTTAAACGTGTATATTTAAGGGACTCTAAAGAAATACTGTGACTATCCAAAGTGCACATAACTTTGATATTTCTCATCTGTACTTCACCCCAGAAGATGTTTTAATGTTTTCATCTTATATTTTAGTTGAAAAATTTATTTGCAGCTAAAAATAAACTGTATGAAAAGATGTGTATTTATACACATAAATGCACAATAAAGAAATGTGTATATATATACATTATGTGTGTATGCAGTCATAAACCAGTACAGAATGAGACAGATGAGGAAATTAATAATATAATGCATGCTTTAGGTACTATATAACCTAATTGAATATCAATGTCCCCATTTATTTTCTGTGAACAGTGCATGATACATTTAATCTTTGGAGGGCCCTTTTTTATTAAAAAAAAAAAACTGCAAGATAATTAATGTCTATAAGTGATTATTTTGCCTTATATATCTTATTATATAACAAATGCACAAATGAAATGCATCTTTTATTAGCAAATACAGACAAAAAGTAGTTCTAAAATTCACATGAGTAAGTGAATTTTGAAATTAAAAAAAGATCTGTTGCCTTATACTAAGAATCTCAGCTGAAATAAGAATTAGCTTAGATATAGGTAATGAATGATTCTATCAACAGAGAAATTTCTTAAATATGAAATAGGTGATATTGAAACTGCTTCCATATGTAGTTGTCTATGACTCTTTATTAATACTATGTAACATCCATATCTTAATATTTCCATGTTTTTGATGAGACTTGCAGTCTCCATCCTACCAATGTGCAGGTTTGTTAACCTTTGAAGGATTTTCAAAAAGCTGCTGGAAAGGTGAAATGGTTCTAGATTTCATAAAAATATTGATGAGCAAAAATTGCACAGGATGTTACTGTACATGAATATTGGCACAGTTCTTAAAATGTGTTTTTAACAATACAGAACTCTTCTGCCACCTGGAGAACTGGATTTAATTTACAGTTCTGATACAAGCATAAATAAAAATAAAGGCATTTGATGACATGATCATGAACTGTTAATTTTTCATGTGTGATTTGTATATAGATCAACTTTGGACTAAAAATTGCTTTTATTCAAATGAATTTTTTTATGTTCTCAAATATAATTAAGTGGCACCATATGTTTTCTTATAAAATCAAATGTATAAAAAGGCTGTTTCAAACAAAACTTCTGTTTCTTATGAGAAATGTAAACTTACTGCAGACTCAAAGGAAAACTTTGTTTTTGCATTTGCTACAGGTGTTAATGAGCTGCATCACCTCAAGTGTTATTATAAAACACTGTCTCAGGTGTAGGGTATCCACTATGCAAGTTTATGTAAAAGCAACTCTGAATAAGATAGACTTGATGTCATCTATCACAGGCTTAGAAGTTAACAAAGGAATGTTAAAAGATAGGGAAAATAATTATAGTTTGAGAGCATATGAAAATATTAATATAATATACTATGGAAACACAACAGAATATGCTAATGGAGAATTAAAAAGTCAAAACAAATTTTCAGAGGTGAAAATAAATCAGTAACTATTTGATTCAATTAGACAATGGATATTATTAAATTTGTTCTTACTTACAATGCACATTGTTTCTATTTGGATTCACTGGCACTTTCAGAATCAAGTCTTGATGTTGATTAATGTCTATATCATACACTTATTTATTAAATATTTGAACAAAAATTAGCAATTATCATTACTTACTATATTACATTGCATTAGACACTTCCTTGATAATATGTGATAGTTTGATTTTTATATTGTGTATGTGTATGTTTTTATACACCTAGTTATGAGTTTCTGGATTTCGATGTAATATGCACTATTCATGTTTTTATATCTATACTTAAAAGAATATGCTTTATCAGAAATGTAGGAATATCTATTATCCTTATCCACAGTAAAACAAGTTGCTTGTAAAATAACTAGATGGTTTTTATCCCTTATAGTTTTTCTTTGTTCTTTGGAAATTAATTATTTATGATATTTCTATTGTCATTTACTTTTTTTGCAGGTGTTTCTAACACCTCTTTCTTTTTTTAAGTTGTAAATGAGTTTATGAAAAACAAGTAAGAAGTAAAATAGTTTAAAAATTAACATCAAAAGATAACCTCTATCTAACACCTTTCATACTGTTTTTTTTTTTCTCTGTAAAAACAGGATCAATTTGTACAAAGAAGCTTATTTTGGTTTAAGAATAACAGTGTCTTATTTTGGATGTATTAAAATTCAATCACACACAAATATTTTAGCACACCATGTTTTCATTTGTGGTGTGAATATTTTAAAACCTGCTACAAAGTAAAATTTAACATTTGTAAATTAGTTGTTATGGAATTAAACTCTTTTATGTTCAGATTTTATTCTTGTTAATCCTTACAGAACTAAAGCAAAATTAATAGGTTTATAATTTAGTTACATATATAAAAACTAATGAACCAGATTCTATATTCAATAAATTTATAAAAACATTCAATTCAATTACATTTATATGTAATATTCATTTAATCAAAATTATATTATTTATATATATTTCATTACTTTTTAGACAGTAATTTTTTTGGTAATTTCTCACCCTAATATACAATATAACTAGTTTTGTACAGATCACCCATATTTTCCCTCTGAATTTAAAAGAAGTAGAAAGAAAACAAAATGAAATAAAAATTAAATATGCAGGAATTCTTTCAATTGATAAACAGAATAATTAGAATAGAACTGAAAAAAGTAAATGTAGCCCACAATACAATGACTGAAGAGTAGAAGTCAATAAAATTGGTATACTATTGGCATGCACAGAAGCAGAACATCAAATATGTAATATGAGGGGCATGGGATTCATTTATATTTTTATCATCATCATAATGTATAGCTAACATCTAATATAATACCTGATACACATCACTATTTGCTATTCGGTGACTATATCATCTAATCAGTAACAGCATTATGAAATTATAGTTATTTTCTCTAAAGATGAAGAAACAGACTTAAAAAATAAACTTCTGGTATAACCACTACTGTAAACCTAAAGAGATCAAGTGTTTATTTTTAAAACACTTTTGCTTGTTTCTTTTTCACTGTGCAATATTATGTGTGTATGCATATGCTAGAAGGTTTGTGGTTGCATAGAATCAAAATCCTTCATAGTTCCTCTAGCATTTATGACATAGATATTAGTTTCATTGACAAAGACATGAAGTTATTATCAGGAGTCTCTGGCAAATAAACATTGGTAAATAAAAATATTTGGGGACAATTGTTTTTAAGCTGTCCCAAAGAATAGATAACCACAGAAAACCTGTTACTTGTATTAAATGTACTAGTTAACTCATGCACTACTTGCATTAGAAAGATCCGAGGTTGTTTCAATAATGTAGGTTACTCCAGAGTGATGAGTGAAAAGCATTCTTTCAAAGCATGTTTCAGAACACATTCATACACCATCCTGCTATTGTAGTTACTAAGAATAACTTGACTTCCATTTCCTTTAAAAGGTCTCTGAAATCATTAAGTTATTTTTCCCATTTATTTTAAAAGCCATGCTTTTATTAATGTGTTTGTGCTTAGATTATCACAGGCCCTTTGCCATTTAGGTCAATTTTATATAAAGTACTTTGCAATTTATTTGTAGACACTTTCTTGTTCTGACAACAAATTATATTATTTTACCTAATTCTTCAGAATTTTTACAGTTCCAATCTCTTATTTCTCCTATTTCACTGATATCACCAGCATTAAAATACAAGTTTTCTACTTTTCATTCAGACCTACACAGTCTTATTACACATATTAGCCACTATCTTTCATTATCTTTGTAAATTTCACTATTAATATTCAAGAAAAGTAAAGGGATACCTGTGAAGAGTAGGAAAATAGCACAGCTTATTTAACACATAATTACTTCAAAAATATGAAAAATACCACAATGGGTATCAATTCATTAACTGTGAGAATGGTCCATACAAAAAAAAAAAAAAAGAAAGAAAGAAAAGAAAAAAGATCAGAAACAAAGAATGCTGGTGAGGATATGGAGAAAATGAATACTTTTATACTGTTCCCAGGAATCTAGATTGGTCCAGTATTATGGAAAGAAGAATAGACATTCCTCAAAAGACTAAAAATGGACTTATCATTTGACCTTGCAACTCTACTCCTATCTATCTATCATCTATCTATCTATCTATCTATCTATCTATCTATCTATCTATCTATCTATCTATCTATCTATCTATC